>JAWWEN010041406.1:0-13017 GCA_035582955.1 Sycophila texana
AGAGAGAGAGAGAAAGAGGTCCACATATAAGAGTTCGGAAGCATAGCTTCTTCCGTGTGGCCCGACGCCACGCACCAATTTTTTTTGTTGTAATAAGTGGTTTTTCCTTACAGCCACAAAATTGTACAACTGCGTTGCTATTCTGGAAGTACATTTAAAACGTATGCAGTTATCGTAGAAATATTGTATTTCACTACTTAATAAAAGGATTAAAGAAATATAAAAATAGCCTAAAAATTTGTATATAAATTTTATTATCTAGTGTTTTCTAAATTAGGATCTACGTTAATTAATTTGGAAAAATAAATGAATAATGCAGCGCGATACGATACGAATGTAACGTATAACAAAATGTGCGATGATCATTTAAAAAATGTATTAAATAAATATAAAAGAAACCTAACAAAAATCGTATCAAAATTTAGATTTCATCTCGTGTTTTTTTAAATTACATGCAGTGCAATGCGACGCGAATGTAACGTATCTATAACGAGATGCGCGGAATGGGTCCCTCGATAACGGGTTCGTGCTGCTCGTCGGAGGTGTAATTCAAAATTGACGAGTGGAGCGCGCGAGCCGCGGTATTGGGCAATGCGGCCGCGAAGGGCCTTTTCTTCCACTCCTTCCCATTATGCGGTACACGGCCGCGATTCAGCCAGGGATAGCGAAGAACCGAGCGCGGGCGCAGGCATTGTGCAAGCCGCAGAACCGTGAACTTTGTAAGTCATCGCTCGGCGCGCTCCGCGGGGAAACGGATCAGTACTGGGACACGCTTGAATTTTCATTTTCCATTACTTTAGAAATCATTATTTACGCAAGACAATTTTTTCTTTTGTACTACCCGCAGGATTGTGCGAGCTTTCCTGGCCGATTTCTAACGATGACTTTTAATGGACAATGTAATCGATTTTTTTTCTTATTTTACGCTTTCGTCGCGACATTTTCAATTGATTTCTGCAAATATTCAGTGATTTTCAATTATCTCTGTTTTACTGTTGAAAACTGCGATCGAAGAGAAATTGTACACTGCACTCGAGAAAAATCTATTAAGTAAATGTAAAAGTATTAGCCTCAAAAAATCGGTATAATCTGCGAGCTTATCTATCATTTTGCGCGGGTTGTAAATTCTCCAGTTGTCGACGGTCTGAGAAACGATAGCGCAATGAAGAAAAAAGGCATACATGCTTCTCGATGAAAAGTTACAGAGATATCCTTCGAACGAATCTTGACGTCCCATTAATAAGCCGTCGCGAATCTCGTATACACGCTACCGGATTATCGCTAGTTTTCAATGCGCACCCGTGGGAATTTGAACGTATTAAATTAAGCCGGATAAAAATTAATTGTGCGCCGACTATAATGCCGTTTGTGTGCGCCGCGTAATGAGTTCCGAACAGTTTTCAAGCGTTACACGTGTAATTTTCAATCACGACGTAGCCATTTAGAGACTTGACGTGCGTAAAATATTTGATTAACTTATCTGCCATCAGTATCGCAGAAATGAAATGTGAAATTGAAAGGAAGAAGATAATCCTGTCACTTGTTCGAGCATTTTTTTTTTCCACTAAATATTAATTCGCGTGAGAATTGAATCGATTCTGTTCTCATGACACGTGGGAAAATTAAGCTAAAATAATAAATTAAAAATATACGTCATGAGATTGTAGCTTTAAGTAATCGTATTTTCTTCCACCTTTCGAAAGCGGCAATTAAAATTAAAAATCGACCGGCTGTCCAAAATTTATTTTGCACGCTCACACTTTCAGACTCATTTTGAAGAACCTTGAGATAAACCGCACTCCTTCCTGTACAACATCTGTTCACATTAAAAAAAAAAAAAACGTGTAAACTACAAGAACTCGCGTCAATCAAAGGACATCAAGCGCAGCCGACAACCGGCAATTTAGCGCGGCCAAAATCACAGTCACTCGCACAGCAGATCGCCAAGACTAAGGACAGACGGACTCACCTGGCATGAGTCGATCCTGTGGATATGCTGACACCCGGTTCCCCAGCACCAGCGCTAAGGCCAACAACTGTACGAGCATCATCTTCATGATCACAGAAAAAAAGAACGAAACCAAAGGTCGTCGGCGAAACTCAGTCGCGCGGAAGGATCACGCGCGTTCTCGTCGAGGGCGAGCACGGAAAAAACTTAGCGAGGGGAATAGGGCGGAGAGAGAGAACACTGCTCGGTGCACGCGAGACGCCGGGAGTCGGAGGTGAGCGAGAGACGCGTGTGGTCGTGGCTGTTGCGGCTGACAGACTGTGCTGCGCCAGTCTGGAGGGCCGGCAGGCGCTTTCACTGGCTTTATACTTGACGCGAAAGCGCCTCTGCCGAGCGCTGACACGTGGTGGGGGAGCGCGCCGACGCGAGCGGTTCCTTCGGGAATTGCTGATCCTGGAGCGTTCGATTCATTTTTTTTAAATAATTTTTCGCTACACCGAGAAAAATCGTATATTTAAATCATACTAACTTGTAAAGTAAAATGGAGTTTAGTAACAGAATCTAAATTTTTTGATGAAATATACTTTAATAAAGCATAATATAGTAGACAAGTATTGTAAAGTCAACTATTTCATTTAGTTCATAAAATACAGTAAAATATACTATATGTAATATTATCTTAAACAATATTTTAATTTCACTATTCTCATATAGTTGAAAATCTAGTAAAGGATAGCATTTTTTAAAGTAATTGATTCTAGATTTAATTTAGTAAAATCAACTATATTACATAGTTGGTCCTCTAAAGCACTATAAATTTAGCAACGGTTATATGCTTTTTTAGTAACCGCTACTAAACTTTTCTCTAGGTGTAAATTTTGTTTTATTAAACTGTTTGCATAAAATTTAATGTTTATTGTAATGATTTATTCATTTTTGTTTTGTTTTAAACTCTTTACATTAGTGATTTTGTTTTAGGCTCAGTCGTGTGATTCGAGTTTAGTTAGAGTATATTAAACATTTATTTGTTTTTCAACATACCAACGACATTGAAAAACAAAAAAGAAAAATTGTTTTCGAAAATCAGAAAATATTAATATTACTATGAGTTCAGTAAATTGGTCACATATTGTAAATCAGAGAAATTTGTCTAAACCGTTAGTAATCTATAAAATAAACAATATTTAATAAATTAAGCGATATTTCATGAATATTTAGTACTACTTCATGATTATTATATGAATAAGCCTCCAAATGCCAGTATGTGACCAAAGTACCGTAATTTATATAGTAATAAATATTTATTGATTATTTGTAAAAATTACTAAAACTTCTCTCAGTGTATCGAAAACAAAACAAAAATTTTGAGGTTTATCCAAAATCGACCGATAAATAAAAATGATGCAGGTATTATCTACCTCATACAAACACACACATGTATATAGGTATTTATAATAACTCAAAAAATATTCTATAGTCTTTTTTTGAAAACTTTTTTCTCATCATTAAGTGGAAGCAAAAAATATGTTTCTGACATCTCAAATTTAATTTTTTAAGATAAATTATTCGATCATCACTTATTTTTGAATGAATGTGTACTAAATTAGATTTCGCGGTCTAAAATTGTAAAAAACATATAACTCGAAATTTTATGACAAGTTTTCAATTCAAACATTAAATTCCATTTCTAGAAACATAAAATTTTTTCCAATTGAATATTCAGATTCTTGTCACTGTAAAATATACATATACGCTTGTTAATTTTTCATTTAAAATCTATATGCATTGTAAAAGCTTTATTGCACGTCTTGTACTTCATGTTATTTGCTCGTATTGTATGTAGTAAGTCAAGTAGCGCAGAAAGTATTGCGAACAGATTTCAAAAAGTCCGATATGTAAATGAACATAACTCACACGACAGAATGCTTTCTACGTAACTTTTATGCCGCGTATCTTGTAAACGAATTTTTAAATATTAACTTGATAACAATACAAAAAAATTACCTAAAATGCCCGTCACTTCCATCGTTATCGTTTTCACTAGAAACTCAACGTGATAATTATTTCGAAGAAATCAAAATTACACAAGATAAAGAAATAAAAGCGAGGCCGATTCATTAAAAAACAAAGACAAACCAAAATTATAAAATATTCGTCGAAACGACTTCCTCATAGCCAAATTAAAAATAGTACCGGTTAGCCTCATACTTCGCAAAAAACTGCATTTTTCTCCGCTGGTCAGGATGTGAATGACTCCAGTTGATTTATAGCGATCCAGCCGTCAGCGGCTCTTCGACGCGACGTTGGCCGCGAGTATGACGTATGCACTGGCACTCTGTTTACGGTGAAAACCGCATTGTTTCCTAAGTTGTGCGAATTTACCTCGAAGCAAGTGTCGCAGTCGTTACAAATTTTCGCAAGTCAAAGTTTGAACTCGTGTCAGAGCCATTATTTAGTAGCCATTATCTATTGTATTTCATTCTTTACTATTTTTTTTTTAAATTACGGATATCATAATTTAGCGCAATAATTTCAAATTATTATTAATATTAAAACTTAAATATTGGACCATTTAACACGAACCCTTTTTCGTAGCAATTGCTGGTTGGTTTTTAAATAAAAATATAAAACAATGAATAGGTGTTTCAAATGTGTTTAATTTATTGTCAAAATTGAATATTTATTTAATTTATAAATTTAGCTAGTTAGGGGTATAAAACTTACAATGTATCTCTTCATCACGGAAATGCAAATAATCGACAAAATAGCAGTGTTATCGAGCAGTTACTTAACTGCAGCTAAGTTGACCGAAAATTTTTGTCGTCTTTACCATGAGTCCAGGCACCAGTCACGCGAACGACCATCATCGTAGCCGGGTACTCGGGGCAGTCTTGGTGCACCGATCAATGCACCGGATTAGCCGTGAATTATGGGTGCACGAATGCAGCCAGAAGTTCGAAAAAAGTTACGGTATTGTCGCGTGTTCGCTGCGACTTTCGCGTTTTCACTTATCATTGCTAACAGTAGACGAATGTTTTAAGTCTAAATTTTTGTTAATTTCCTTCGGTTAAATAATTTTCAACGATTCACGAGAGTTCAGTTCTTTTTCTGTGTCATAGAGATGACAGCAAATATGTCTAAAATAAATGTTTTGGGTAATAAGAAATACTAATTTTATTAACAAATGTGGAAAGATTTCTTTTTCAGTGTAACTCAAATGTGCATAAAATTTGAGCCAAATTTTAAAAACGATAGAAATTTTCAAGCTTTCTTTAAATAATTCGATTCGGCATGTGAACAAATTTTGGAAAGGATCCATACTGTCGCTTTAAAAAATTCGAAAGTGTATCTATAACCAAATGATTTAAAGTTATACCTAAAGTCCTAACTAATCTATAATTTAAAGAAATACCATACCTATGTACATACACTGGTCACAGACTGTCATTATCAACAAAATTACCATACTTTATAGTAAAATTTGTAAAAAATGCAGTAAATTTTGCCAGACAGTATTGTAATTTTTACTGTATATTTATAGCATATTTTACTAAACAATATAGTAATTTTTTTCATAATGCCAGTGCGTGGCCACTTTACCATACAATACAGTAATTTTGACTAAACGTAAAGTAATTTTTATTACACATTTCTCTCAGTGTATATTTCGACATTTTCTAATAAATATTTTGTTGAACTTTCTGAACTTAATACATGCTTTTGCACCACAATTTAAGAGATTAATAGACGTCGCCGATACAAAGCTTTCTTCTTTTCTCTTCCGTCAAAGCTTCCAAGGAAAAATAGTAAGGAAGTATTAATGTACCCAAGATATATATCAAGATAATATTTTAAGTACAAAAATATGTATTTTCCTTTAACATCTTCTTCCAATTTAAAATAATATTTAAAAGTTCTTTGTACCTCGACGAAACACCACCGTCACTCCAGTCTCTGAATAAAACCGCAACGTCTTTGTATTTCGTCACCGGCGGCGACGATGAGACACGGTGATAATCGTTGCGGCAACCCGAGCATCGAATCGAGATCGATTGCTCGCTTCTCTCGCGTCTTCGAGTAAAGCCTCTAAACGCAGCGCCACGAGCCGCAGCAACATTGGCTTCGAGACAAGCTGCGGCGCACTAATGACGAACTCGATTGCTGTTATGATTCCCAGTGGTTAATTAATACGCTATCACTCTGCTTATTCAATTTTCTATAGTTTGAGAAAGTATAACTATTTCTTAGTTTACGTTTGTAACAAATAAATATCATTAATTTTTTGTTGTAATTCTAAACATTTTGGTAATCTTTTATGCTTGTTTGTGGTGCTTTGAGTTTGAGACACTAATCTGTTTCTTTTTTTCATTAGTTTTCTCATAAATTAACTATTTTGTATTTTGGAGTTTAATACATATTTTAATACGAGTTACATTAGGATATTCGGATTTAGTCATCAAATGGTAGAAAAATAGGACGATCCAAATCAACCAGGTGTTTTTTAATAAAGAATTTTATTGAAAATTTGTCAAATTCTTAATCAAATTTCTTATTAAATAACACTGGTTTTTCTGGATAGTCCATATATTTCTACCAACAAAACCAATACATATTCATTTAAATGTATGAAATGGCATAATTGAAAGGTGGCAAGACGTTTTCCATTGTTGAATAGACACGAGGAGACGTTGGTTACGATGTTATTTGTACGTACATATATTCACGTTCCTCTATTTTTCGATCACAAGGTCCACGTGCCTTTGAAAAGGAATGACAGTTGTTATCAAAGCTGCGAAAGTATGCATTAACTCTCACCATACAGCCTGATATTAAAAAAAGGATACGTCAATTCTCTATTTTTAACTCTCCTATTGAATTATATCGATCCAGTCACTGCCTTAAAAATTGTTATTCTTGTATTCCGTCCCACAATGAAAATCAACTTTATTTTCTATAGTAATCGACAGTTTGCATTTTAAAAGCTGATAAATCTACCAATTCAGTGCGGTCGAGCCACGAACTCCTGCGCGTTAACCAATCCTTTCTCAATGTCAAAAGGCAGTCGCGAAGTCCTGGAGCTCGAGTCGCGTCCTGGAATTTTGATTTTGAGCGGCCGCGCACTGTGCTCGCTCGCCTCGTGTTGCGAAATGCTACACGAGCGCGCTACGTAATTGCCGTCGCGTGCAATTGGATCGTTCATAATATTCATCGCGAGCCTTGCGCGTCAAACGGCGCGACCGCCACGGATGAATCAGCGAGGCCCTTCGCGTCTATCTCCGGCACTATAATTGCACGCTAAATTTGTCGAATTTTTTATCGGGCCTGCGTCTGAGTCTTATTGTCTTTCGCGTGACCACGACGTTTATGAGGTGTTGCAACAAATGTTTGCTGGAATGAGTTTTTAATGGTCGCCGCATGAGTTTTGCAACGGCCCGGGCTTGCAAGATTTTTGCTATTTTTAATAAAAATGTCAGGTGTTTACGAGGTGTTAAATTTCTTCGGCTGTGAGAGATGAGATTGTGATATTTAAGTGTTTGCACTTAATTATCTGTGAAAAGGCTTTAATATCTGAGATACTGTAATAATTATATTTCACTCATATGAGTGAATTATTTATGATTATTTTTTTTTCGTTTTTTTTTAAGTAAACGAAAATAAATCCCTTTAATTTGTACGCGCTGCAGTAGGGATAAAGTTAGGTCGGGCACCTTTATTTCGAGGAAATAAATGTACCTAGGACACCTATATTTATGAGGAAACATGAAAAGGAAATCCCATAAGCAGGTTCAAAAACTAGAGAAAAAAAAAATTGGATTCACCTATTCTAAAAGTTTTTTCTCATGTGCCGTGTAATAAGGGAACAATTTTTAATATGAGAATTTTTTAATTTCAAACATTTGGCATATAAAAGGAATTTGTAGTTCGAAGTTGTAAATGAAAATAGGTTTAAGACATGTTTCAATTTAGAAATTTGGCGCAAAAATTTAAAACAGAATATTCTCTGCGCCGACCACTACTACTTTGTGTAATAATAAATTTAGAGACCATCAACGGCCACTCCTATTTCACAATTGAAGCCTTAAATTATATATAATTGAATTTAAATACTTAACAATTTTTTAAATTAAAATCACTATATTCAATTTAAGTTGATTCAAAGGAGGACTTCTTTTAGAGAAGCTCGTGAGTATAAATAGTTATACAAATATACGATTGCCTTTTCCGTAGACATTAAGTACTCTTCTTCCTCCAAGGTGACATTTAAATGAAAGCGATAATTTAAATTAGTCTAATAAAAAAACCTTGAAATAATTAACAGTAATGACGTTCAATTTTGACAGGCATTGCTAAATCGCTGATCTTCTTTTTAGCATGAATATAAATCATTAATCCCTATATTTTGTAATCGAAGCTCCAAATACAGCCTCTTAGCCCTGAACTTAACAATACTGTACAAAATACTGTTTCTAAAAGAAGAATGTTCAAATAAATAAGTGAATAACAACTGCGATATCATTTTGAACTTACATTTCATAACGAGCCTATCACATCAGCTTTGGGGAAACTTACGTAAAATCTTCTGACGGTGGAAAGAGTAAGAGACGTTGCATTAACAAAAGCATCTGCTCTCAGCGGGTGGCCAAAGGTACTGGCGCACAAACGGGACAAGTCTAGATCCTTGTCTACTTCTTATGCCTCTGCGCCTCGTTCCAACTTGGAATTGTTATTTTCTCCGCTATTCAAGATTTTTTTCTCCTACGCTCATTTCGTTTACGCCTTTTACATCATTATTTTCTATTTATTATTCCACATTTATTATTTTCTTTCCGCATAGCCTAATGGAGATAATATGATTTACGAGTAAATTGTAAATAATATTAATAAGTTATTCTTATAGAGAAAGATAATTAAACATAAATTTATGGAAATTCGCCTCGGGTATCGTATACTATTTTCTCATTAAAATTCCAATCGAGTTGAAACATTGTAGTGGAAAAAATGTAATTACTTTTGTACGAATTTCGAGACTAAATTATTTAAAATGGACAAGCGTTATTGTCTTATAAATAAATCGAAACGATTTATAATTATGCAGGTATGCATAACTTTGGAGTAATTAACATAGAACCAAACATAATTAATTCTTTGCGTATTTTTATTGAAATTTGACGTTATGGGTTGGAGACGGTACATCACCTCTCGTAGGTGGTCTAAAATCTTCTGCGACAAATTCCGAAATTATTGCTTTGATAGCCTGAAAATAATCTCGGCTCATTATTTGCAAATTAAGTGCTAATTCGCAATAAAAGTTTTGCAACTGGTATAAAAAAAAAAAATAATATCAAATACTATTTAAATTAAATCTATAAACAAACATGAAATATCTTTCTCCATAAATCACTTTTATTTATTGTTCTGAAATTAATTATACCACTCAGTCGTCTAACGTTCGCAGATAACTCAATATACAGATCAATTATAAAATACATCTCAGCAATATATTTTAAGTTGCAAGTGCATCATTTTTGCTTCATTCTTAGGAAGCTTTGTAATAGTAAAATTTTGAGTTGTTCTAAAAAGGTGTTATAAATGTGTATTGAGTAACTGTTGATCAAAAAATAGTATTTTTGAAAAATATCCGGCCAGATGTATGTGTGTATGTGTGTGTACGTATGTATACACCTAGATCTCAGCTTGTAGTGAATGGATTTGAATCTTTTATGGCCCACTCTATTAATACTGCATATTATTATTTGATGAAGCAGATTAGGGAAAAAATTAAAAATTGAAAAAATCGTTTTTCTGCGTCAGGCGAAAACTACTAAAGCAGCAATCTATTTAACATTTTATATTTAGTTAGTAGTGTTGGTAAGTTTGATCTGTATCTTTGGATTTCTCAGTAGTTCTTTTTAGTTTATGAGGAATATGAGTTTTACTATTTTTGCACTACTATTTTTAAAACAAGGTAACCTGTTTCTAACTAGATTCTCCTAATTCCTGACGAATTAATGGCTTAATATCTGGTTGTCAGTCAAAAAAGACGGTTAATTTTCTTCTGCAGCACTAACAAGAATAACACTCCCTATAAAAGTTAAATAAATAAAATGAGTTTAAACGCACTTTATTTAGTCCATTTAATTATTGTAAACTGCGTCGCGAAATCTCTCGACAAAGCACTTTGTCTTGCAACGAATAACCTGCCGATCGGTAGGACTTGGCTCTCGGGGACGGACGTGAGGACAAATGCTCGTGGGTCCGTCAGAGCCTAGCATTGTCGAGGCGTTGTCGATAGATCCGAGTGCCCAGCTGGAATTCCTACATCAATCGGCGGGCGCGCGTTGATGCAACGACGCGGCCTACTAGGGTACGCCGCCGAGCGCTCATATACTAATTAAGATTTATGCGAGGCGACGGTTGACATTGTTCGATAAGGATCGCTTTTGTAAGCCACGGCGCGAATCTCAAAAATCGATGCGAGCATGCGCATTGCGCGCTCCATTTTTCCTTTCTTTTTTTTTAAAGCTCCTGGCGCCGATGAAGTTCCTTGCCTACTGCTAATGAGATTGGATTTTTGCACATTGTTGTTGACATTTAATATTTTTCTGTTCATTGTACGTTTCTGGTTACTTCATATCTACTTTTTAAAAACTTTTATGATTATTTACGGACATTTGATGTGAAAGAGTATACAATTTCTGTTTTCTTTAGAAAAGTTACGATGCGAAAAGAAATATGAATGCTCGAAGCAAGAAAAAGTTTATTAACGATTTTCATCTTTAATAAAACTAAACAGCTTATTTTGCAATAATAAACAGTAAACATGAATTGTTATGGGCGTTGCTCATCAAAGCTTTTACAATAGATAAGCAAAGTTCAAGGCGTACTTCGAGTGAGAGACTCTTTTCGAAAGAAACTGCAACCAACAACATGAGAAATAATTGCTAAAGCCTTGCCAACCCACGTGGGAACTTTCATCGCGAGATTTATTCCAGAATTGCAACTATAAACGGCCGATGTAAAAAACTGTACAACAAACGCAATAACCATCGCGAATCATCTACGCGTATTCTCCATTAATCGTTTACGCGACGACCATAGGATCGAACTAAGATATACTTACAAAAAACGTAAAGTGGGATACATGCGTGGGTCTCGTTGAAGATCCTTGCCAGTCTCCCCTGTATCAGATCGATATCTGCGCGGGGAGCTTGCTCTTTTTTTGTCAGAAACTCGCGAATACCTGCTTGTACTCGCGCCGCCGATTCTGCGGACCGATATAACGACGAGCTAATAAGCATCACTGGAGCATAAGATGAAACAGGATTGCTTAAATTGTGTCAAATATGCACGGAGTTGCACGATCTCATAATGCTCCCTGCACGATTTTATCATATTTTGTTCAATTGCCGAATGGGAGTTCGAGCGTTGCTCAACGGGCCGATACTCGAAGAGATATAACTGATACCAATGAAGTTTTTATGAGGTGGTAAAAGTACTTTGAGCGGAATGCAACGCAGCGATGTTTGGTTAATAATGGGCAGACTGGATTTATAATTATTTTTTGTACGCTTCGATTTGGTAAGATCCCGTTAATTAAACTTCAATTGAAATTTTAACGATTTTTATCCGCGCAATAAAATGTGCAGTAGAAAGCTATAAAAGCTTCTTGTATAAAATGTTAAATTCAAATGCAAATATACTTATGTGTAAGAAAAATTGAGAGATTTGCATTCGTAAATAAGTATAAGGATTAAATGGTCATACCGGTAAATACTCGAGGAAAATTATGAAAAAAAACTTAAAAGATCATAAATCCGTAGTATTTCTCGCTGCAAATTTTACACCGTTCATAAAAATCGAATAAATTCGAACGAGCTAGAATCGACATCAATACAATTCCCTCGATGACAATTTAAAAAACCCATTCTAAAATACCATTGCCATGTAAGTTACGGGCTCAGAGCGAATGTCTAAATCGAGTCAATTAAGGCTCGGTCTCGGCTCGCCTCGTATAACAATGAGGAGACCGCGAAATTCCTGCGGGTGTAGGTGTAGCTCGATCCGCGCGTCGCATTCTCGGCGCGATCCTCGATAATTATGCAAATCCTCTCCAGTTTACTTCTTTGTCTCGTCAAATAATTAGCTATCCTCCGGCAGCTCGCCGATGTCCGTCGAAAAGCTCCTTTTTACGATTAACATACCCGCGCCGCCAGCGGAAGCTCCGTTACCGTTGACATTTATTATATTGCGAATCGACCAAATTATACTGGCAGTGTGGCTTCGTGCCTGATGTGGAATAAGCTTGGTAAGACAATGGAATCGTCAATGGATTCCTATAGCCCACGCAGTGCGATATATTATTTTCTTAATTTGCGAGGAGAATTTTGAAGGTCAAATAAAGATCGTTTTACTACGTGCTAGGAGCTACCTTTTTTTTATTATTCTTCTCTTTGCGAATATTTACTGCTGGTCATATCTACCCTCAGTGTATAATATAATGATCAAGATTTTCGCACTTTAGATTGGAGCCTATATGAACCATCTATTTTGGACATAATTTATTGATCAATTCTTATAAATAAATAGTGTAGAAGAGGCTTGAATGATCACATCGAACCAGACTTTGATTAATTAATTCTTTGTATTTTTATTTATTTATTTATTTAACAATATCCAATGGGCCAAAAGCCCTTTGTATATTCAAATGTACATCACATCATTAAGAAATTTCTAATCACTTGCACGCGTATCACTGTTGCAACAAAATATATACTGTTTTGTGCCACTTGTTTTTAAATAAGTGAAATTTCCACTGTTTTGATTTAGAGTGTCTTTTTATCTCACTTACTTTTACTGAAAAAAAAAAACGTAACACTTCGTCTATGACTAAAAAAAAAAATAAGTAAATAAATAAATAAATAAGGGAACTCGGGGCATAGGGGGCCTTGGGACAAGGTGGGCCTTCGCGGCATAGTGATTCATACCATTAAAGGGTAACATCACCTTTGAGCCTTCAAAAACAGTGCAATTTTTGGGATGCATTTTTAAGGGGATAACAAAAAGTAAAG
>JAWWEN010041417.1:0-13014 GCA_035582955.1 Sycophila texana
ATATGAAAAAAAATTTCGCGAGGGCGGAGCGGTGGGTTTTCTAGCTTGTAAGTACCCCCTCTTTCATTTAAAAAAAGAAAATTCAAATAAAAAAAATGGGATCTTTGAAAAAAATGACTTAGAAGTCCATTGCGTGCGACTCGCCGTGTGGGGCGCGCGGGCCTGCCGCGCCTCCACATTCAAAGTCCATTTCTAATATGAAAAAAAATTTTGCGAGGGCGGAGCGGTGGGTTTTCTAGCTTGTAGGTACCCCCTCTTTAATTTAAAAAAATAAAATTCATATAAAAAAAATGGGAACATTAATAAAACGGACCAACGGAGAACGCTCGTGAGAGGTGCGCGGTCGATTGTTTGTTATTAATCTGGAAATTATAAATTATCATTTTTTTACACTAAAAACTTGTTTCCTATTATAAATTATCATTTTAAAAATATTGGAACGCTTATTTTAGGAATTTCTAAAAAAACGAATTTCGTTCCAGTAGGAGCGATCCAAACTTCAGACTCATCCACCGTGCGAGCGGCCTAATTTTCATAATTCGGCCGTGGCGCCCGGGCGCGCATACCTCCCGGGGCCCCGCGGGGTAAGAAGCCACCCCCAGCGAGCTGGCCGCTCTTTTCTCTCTCTCTCTCTCTCTCTCTCTCTCGTCTGGCGGTCGGACCGGGACGAATCTCCGAAAGTGCGGGGGAGCCTGACAAATGATACGCCCGCGCGCCGCCGGACGAGCCGGCAGGACCTCCCACGTCGGCCGGGAGAGCCGCTGCCGGCGAGCCGAGCGCGTGCGTCCGAGCGTGTATATATCGCAGGCGTGTATAAGGTACACGCGGTGTGGCCAAGACGCGCGGGAACTTCCTTCGGAGCCGACGATCCGGGAAACTTAATTGGCCGGTGTGCCGCGCCATTCACTGACTGCTGCGCTCGCGGTACGCACTGACTGACTATCCTGGTTTGCCTTTCGTCTTCTCTTTTTTCGTGACGATTGAACGATGCCTTTTTCTTTCTCGGTGGGGTGGGGTAGGCACGAGATTAATATCGAGCTTTTAAAGTAATCTTTTTTTACGTAATTTTTAGGTATTCAGTGTAAAATGTGTGTGTGTGTGTGTGTGTGTGTGTGCAACGATAAAAACATGTTTTCTTCTTCTTAATCGAGTACACTTGTGGGTCTTGTAAGGCTGAAATAATCGTTAGTGTCTTACAATCTTTTTTACGTGTGTTTACACGTTTTTTTAAATTGATTCAAATCACTTTTAAATTTGTTTTAAATTGAAACTTATTTATACGTGTAATAATTATACAATCGAAAATTAAATTGAAGTTTAAGCAAAGATAAAAGAATAAATACTTAAAATTAATTTAAAAACAGAAGGTTATCTATATAGTTCAACGGCGCTAAAATTTTAAATCGACAAAGAAATTAATTTTTTTTAATTTTACTGAATTTTTATTTAACTATAAGTGCATCTTCAAATTCAAACTATTATATATATAAAAATATTATTCTTTCCTAAAAGTTTATTAAAAAAATCGCACTCAATTTTTTTAGTTTATTATAAGAAATGCGCACCTTTCGCTTACAAAGGGCAAAGCGGCGGGCTCTCCCAGCGGGGCTAAAGGCGAAGCAAGGCTCGAAACGTGGAAATCGGCGTGAAACGAGCGATCGCGGGTAATTGCAGCGGCGCGCGCTTGGCCGCTGATTTAATTTGCGGCTCGCCCCCGGCCCTCCAGCGAGGGGCACCCACGTACCGGTGTGTATACACGGAAAGGCTCGCGCGCCGAAAAAACAATTGTTGGCCTCCCCCTGCCCCCCCGTCCGACACCTGCGACGCGGTGAGTGCATGCCTCCCCCCTTCCCCCCTCCCTCTCTCTCTCTCTCTCCTCTTTTAAAACAGTTTAGGATACCACACACCGCGCGACACCTCCGATGGGACCACACACGAAGGCCGTCCGGGGCCGGCTCTCCTCTCCTCCCTCCTTTCTCCGCATCCCACCCTTTCTCCGTGTGGCGCGCCGGGGCGACGAGGCTCGTTTTTGCGGCCGGCGGGACGGCCGGAGCGGCGCTTTATCGCTGTCCCCTTGTCACTCAGACCTCCCCCCCCTCCCTCCTCTAATTGTCCGCGCTAATTAATTAATACGGTAGCCACCGCGCCCGTCGAACGATAACCCGACGATCGCGCTACCGGCCTTTGAACCGATCGCCTGCCGGTCTCTCCGCTTTGGCTACCGAATCTATTTTTTCCGGATTTTGAATGACAATGTACTTTTTTTTTTTAATTTACTTGGTACACCAGAAGTCTAACGGTATAATATAGTTTAGTCTGTTTGGTGGATACGAAGGGAGTGATTTTAACGGGACGTTGAAAACATTAATATAAAATGTTGCGCATGTTAGTAAGCAAATTTTAATACTTACATGTACCATGTATTACATGATTGTACAAAAGAAGTCTCAAAATAACAGAGCAATAAAGAAACAAAGCGAGCGCGTCTTAATAGTAGTGGTCTCTCGTCATTCTGTATCCTCCAAAAAACCGGAAATTTTTCGAACCCGCTAGCGACGATTTGCATCGCCGGACAATGTCGAATTGCCGCGGGTGTACAAAGTGACTCAGCGCGCCGAAGACGTCGCGTGAAAAAAAAAAAAAAAAAAAAAAAAATCCGACTCCCCCACAAGTCGCGGGGCGACGACCGAATTCCCGTGACGGGGCGTTACAGGGAAAAGTCCCTCTCGTCTCGCGCGCCTCCATTGTTCAGGCTTGCATGGGTCTGTTTTGGGTGAGCCGTCGACCTCCGGCTGCGCTCCGAGCGAGCGCGATCCTTTTCGTCAAAGCGTCGCGGTGGTCCCGTGAAACCCGAGGGGCCCCCAGTCGTGCTCTCCTCCGCGCGTCGTCTCCGCGGGCTTTCCCCGCGGCGCGTATAGTCGCCGGGGCCCCGACAAATTTTTCCCGCACGCGCTTTTGTGAAAGAGTACACTTTTGTCCCGGCCGAGCCGCAGGAGAGTAAAATAAAGTAAAAAAATAAAGGAAGAAGAAGAAGAAACGGAGAAAATTAGATATACGTGAACGCGAGGAGGTCCCGTACGCGATGGAATCTCGACAGATGCGGACGTCGGATAGCGCCGAATTTCCCTGGATATTACGGGGAAAAAAAGTCTTTTGAGGAATTTTTTTATACTTTGCTTTGAGCGCGTGACAATGGAAATTGAGGCGAACGCTGTATACGAGTTTCTGTTAAACAGGCACTTAGAAGTTTTTGTTCGTTTTTTTTTTTGTCACGTGTTTTAGGTAAATCACCTCGCGTTGATAAATTCTATTCTTTTGTTAAAATTATCAATTTCCACCTATCTTGAATTATACAAATAATAATAATTATTACTACTATATAGTAATTTAGTTACTGGTAATTAGAACAATTTTTTTTATTTGTCGTAAATTGAACATTTCAGCGAGCAAAGATAAATAAAAAGGAGTAGCGTATCAAACGACGCATCACCGGCAATTAAACTACCACAACGGCTTTAAAAACCAAGGGATTCTTTTGCGCTCCCGACACCGTGGAAAGTAAAGACAGGCATCGCTCATTGTCTCCCGGATCGTAGTAGCTTTAAAAAAAGCTCCGATCTCGGCGCGGCGCATTCCCACGTGGGACATCCCGAGCGCGTTCCCCCTTGAGCGTTCCGCAACGGGCCGAAAGTATGCTAATTCCGCGAGCGCGTCGACCGGGCCCGGGGCCGGTGTCGCACGAAACTAGGCGACTGCGCGAGAGTCGAGAGAAGAAAAAACCGTAGAAGGAAGCGAGCGAACCTGTATCTGGCCCTGCCTCCGCCCAGCGCGGAAAAAAAAAACTCGCCCTTGCGCTTTTCGCACCGGCTCAACGGTCCTGCCACGGGATACCGGTTTTCCCCGCTCGGACGCTTTGCCCCGCGCAGGCGATGCGCCGCGGCGCCTTTTTCCCCCCTTTGTCTAAATTGCGTTCGGCAGATTAGAAGAGCTGGCCTCACGTGGGAATGGCCGGTGCCCGGCGAGTTGGCCCAACGGATGAGCCGGTGGCGCGGGAGCCCGCAACCGAAAAGTGCAAATGCGACGAGTTCCCGAACATTTGGGCTCGCAACGTTCGGGAATTCGGGAGAGAAGCGGGCGCCGCGTCTTGCGGGATGGGATGAGCGGTCCGGCACGTTTCACGGAGCCGGACTGACTTTGTAACCGAATTTTTGAGACTCGGGGTTCTACTTATTGTGGATCTTTTATTAAACGAAATTATTCGAGCTAAAAATTATTTTTAATTTAAGTTTTGTAATTTTCTTTTTTTTTTTACTTTTCCGAGTGCCTTCCCTCTTAAATTGAATTGTAGTGATAATCTACTAAAATTAGTGAGAGTCGCTTCACTAATTACTAAATAGTGGAGCTCTTTCCACTAACTTTTTATGAAATCATGAAATCTTACTAATCATATAGTAATTTTCCACTAATTCAACTTTAGATTGTTTATGTGTAAAAAGATTTTTCTTTAACGATTTTTGGTATACACCTTTCTCATCTCGTGTATGTAATTATCACATTAACATCGTAAAGTCTCTGTAAAAGATGTAGATGCTAAATTTAAGCTGCGCTTTCAACTTTAATGTTAATTTTATTTTAGTTTACTTCATTACGGTTTTTAACAGACCAAAAAAATCCTATCAAAAAGATAAATGTTATTTATCGACAAAAGATAGTGCACACAATTCGGTCGTAAATTTCGCCCCGAGAATAGAAGAAAAATTCATCAAAAGTATTTCACGCGCAAATCTGTCGGAGAGAAACGTCCGGCGCGTTTATATATATTATACAGGAGAGCACGGCAGCTTCCCGAAGAATAACAGCGTATATATACAGCTCGAGCGGGGGCCCCGCTGAAAAGTCGTGGAGAATTGAATGGGCGCATCGGCCGGCTACCGCCTCGAGAGCGAGAAATCGGATGTGTTCGCGAAGGCCCAGCGGGACGCTGACAATGCGTATAGGGACTACCTCCGGCGACTCCCACGTCTCCGCGACCCCACTCGCACTCCCGCACACACAAACTCACATTCACACCCTCACGCACGCACGCACGCACGCACGCACGCACACGCACACACACACACGCACGCACGCACACACATACAAAAACCACTCAGGATCGTTCGATTTTTGCGCAACGACGCAGGCGGCTTTTCTCTTCCCCCACGTGTGCATATACACGTGCACACATGCACATTCAGACACACACGTGCGCTCATAAAGGTGGGCTCATTGTCGCGCGGCGGCGCCTTTGAATGCGGGGACGGACTCGAACAAGGTGAGCTGGCCCGATTTTTCCTCGTCTCGCTACCTGACCCCGGAGATAATCCCATCCCGGGAGCCCCGGGTCCGCTCTCTTTATCCCCCTCCAGGCTCCCCCACGGACCGAACAATATTTCCGTCGCGCACGCGCTCTCATTGTCGCGTGTACCGAATCTATCCCCCGGGCCACGCGTGTATGAGTGCGGGAAGGTGCGCTCACGAAAAATCGTCGTTGAAAAGTACAGTGTATGCACAGGAAAGACCCGGGAGGAAAGAAAAAGCGTATATACGAGAGGGGGATGGTCGGAGATGCGGAAAAGCGTATATACGCGTCTCGGGGGGAAGAGACACAAAGTTCCTTTTTATTGCCCCGGCGCTCATTGTGCGCCGAGAAGGGGATCGCGCGCGCTTCCTTTCGAGGCGCGGATAAACAATGCAGGTACGATGCGCGAGGCACAAAGCCCGATAAACGAACGATTTTTGTTTATCTCACTCGCGCGGTGCAGCGGGTATATGTATATACTTATATGTGTGAGCACTTTACAGACTTAGAAGGATCGGCGTTATGGTTGCTTCTTGAATCGAGAGTTTCGCATATATATAGTCTTATATATCTATAGTATCTTTAATTATTAAAAGCTAAAACGAAAATCTGCCGGCTGCCGGAGGCGATCCCCGATTTTTTAAACGGACCGAGTGTGTGTATATATACATCCACGAGGCATATGCTCGGGAAGCAAAGGAGTCCGAAGGGATCGCCTCCGGTGTATACCTGCGGTGGATTCGCTTCCGCTGGCGGCATTGTGAGCTCGGCCGGGTCCGCGAGGAGCAACACGTGTCCTCGCGCACCAGCCCCCGCCTCGTCCGCTCTTTTTTCCTCTCTTTCGCAAAAGTATTCTCGAATCTCGCTCCAGTGGTACAAGGTATTATCTGATGTCCGCGTGTTTTATTTCAATTTTTATTTTATTTTTATTTTTATTTTTTTTTTCATAATTGTTTCGTCAGATCCGCGTGGATTTTAAATTAAAATGCGAGAGAGGAAAATAGAGCGGCAAGTGCAGCGGGGCCCGTTTAAAGTCGCCGATCCCGTCGGGGCACAATGCCTCCGCGCGGAGGCCAAAGTGGTCCAGACGGGAGAGGATGATGCTGCCTCGCGGGGACCACCAGCGGCCGGTGCTCTCGCTCGCCCATGGGGGCAAGTGCACCGATTGTCGCGCAAAACAGGTTACAGCACTCACCAACCAAGCCCGGGGCCGGCAGCCGCTCCCGCACTCTTCTCCCTCCTCGGGATCTCTCGCCTATCCGTCACTTGTGTTCGTCGTATCCTCGAACCCTCCTGGACGCAGCGTACTCCCCCCCTCGTATCTTTCCTCGTCGTGGGTGCACCTCCTTGCGCGGGGGTGTCGAGTGTCTCTCTCTCTTTTTTTTTTTTTTGTAAATTTAAACAACAAAAAAAAAGAACAAACTCGTTGACGACTTGAAAAAAAAAAAAAAAAAAAAAAAAACAAGAGTGTAGAGCGCGAGGTTCGACTCGGGTCCACGTGCGCCCGATATATAGGATGCTGCGGGCTGCGTTGGGCTCGGGCCGTTGCGCCACTTCCCAAGGACGGCTTCGGACTGACTGCACGAGGCGCGCCGAGCCGTGCCCAAGTCTCTTCTCTGGCGCGCGCGCGAGAGCGCCCAGAAAGGTGGCCGTCTCCCTCTTTTTCGGTTTCCTTCTCTCTCTCTCTCCCCCGTTCCTTCTCGCCGAGCTCGCGCTCGCTCGTCCTTTTTTCCCCGGAGGGCCCCGAGGGAGGGATGCGTGCGTGTGCGCCGGTGTTGGTGGCGCGCCGGGTCCCCGGGGCCCCGCGGGAGACCTTCTCTCCTTCTTCCTCCGCGCCGAGGACGAGGTGGGCGCGCAAGGCCCGGTGGAGGGGGGGCCCCGCGCCGAGGCCTCTCTTTCTCTCTCTCTTGAGGCCCCGGCGAGGAGCGCATCGCGCACGCACGCACACCCGTGCGCGCGCGTGCCCCGCGAGAGTCCTGCGTGCGTGCGCACGCACGGCGGAGAGCCACCCCGGGCCCCGCGCGGGATTCCTCCTGCCGCGGCGGACGCGGAGGAGAGGGTATACGGGCGCGAGGTGAGGGAGAGAGAGAGCGAGAAAGGGAGAGGACGGGGGCCCTTCTTCCCGGAGCTGCGAGAGCACGGAGGCTTCTTATCGCCCACCACCCGACAGCTGCCACCTTTTTCCATTCTTCGGCTCGACGCGGCGAGCAATTCGTACGAGCGACGCCGAGATTGACTTTTGCTTCGACGTGAGATGCCGGCGGGGGTGGAGATTTTTTTTTGCGATGGGGGTTCTATTCGGGGGTGGGTTGTTATCTATAAAGTGGAAAAAATTAACTTATGGTTATGATAATAGATATTTTTATAATAATAAAGGTGCACGTGTCTTTATGAGGCGCTGATAATGAGTTTGAGAGTAATTTTTTTTCCGATAGGAAGGTGCAGGACTGCTGTTTACCTAAAAAGTGCATTTTTTCATTGCTTCAACTTTAGAGAGCTTCGGTAGGACGACAAGTTGAGCGCAGGAAGTTGCGATTCTTCCTTGGTCGGCGAAACGTGGGAGTTTTTATTTTATTCGTGCTCGTTTTAACGCGATTTTTACACGCCCCACTTGCAACTTTAATGGTGCCGCATTTTTCAGATATTTTTTAACGTTCGCTGCAGCAATGCGTGCATTGAGTTGAGCTTTATGTGTTTGTTTGACGGATTTCCTAGCACCTCATTAATAATGAGCGAGTTCGTGGCATATCGATGTAAAGTAAGATTATTATTTTGAAAACATTGATAAAAAGTAAGACACGTTTTCGACGATAAAGGTCTCAAAATTAAAGTACATAATTACAATAATCCCCCTTTCGGAAGCAATATGCAATTAATTGATATGATCTTAATTTATTTACCCTTGACTGTGCACAAACGCATTTCGTACTACTCATTTGCATTAATTCACACCGTCATTTAAATTTGCAGCATAAGAATTATAGATTATCAAATCATCTATTCCTAATGAGTTCGAAGAAGCTTTGTTTTGGAAATCTCAACAAATCACAGTGACGATAAGAATCAAAGGAATATTTTCCAAAAATTTTCTTTCTTTTAATTATTGTATAAACAAATAATAAAATGCAACGATTCCGCCTACAAATAGTACTGTACTAAATTCAACTCTACACTGAGAGAAAAATTTGGTAATTTTAAATAAATATTTACTTCAATACTACTTGTTAAGTATTTCTTTGAATGAAGTAATTATTTTTTTGAAACTACTTGAAACAAATTTGAAACAAATCAATCCATTCAGTTTTTAAAGAAATATTTAGTTGACTGAAAGAAATATTTAACGA
This sequence comes from Sycophila texana, assembly GCA_035582955.1. NCBI lineage: Eukaryota > Metazoa > Arthropoda > Insecta > Hymenoptera > Eurytomidae > Sycophila > Sycophila texana. The sequence goes on from JAWWEN010041417.1 coordinate 8,686, forward strand.
GTACTATTGAAGATAAACATTTATTTAAAATTACTAAATTTTTTTTCAGTGTACGCACTGCACGATATCTGAAAACCCCAGGAAAAAAAAAAGAAAATAGAAAAAAAAAAACTAGCAGCCACTGCAGGGAGAGCATTTAAAAAGGAAGCGTCGAATGGGCCGCTCGCGAAAAAAGGAACCCAGGCGCCCGAGGATCTCCGGCGTAGGTAAGCGAATACACAGCCGGCGAGCGTGGGATAAGTCGTCGGCGGCTCACGCACGCAGGCGGCCGGAGGAGAGCGGGGACCGTGCCCACGGAGGCTGCGTGCTCTGCTGGGGGCGGCTCACTTATCTCCTCTTTTTTTCCCTCCTCCCACCCCTCCCTCCTCTCGCTCCTCCGTCGCCCCCTACCCCGGACCAGCTGGAGCCCATGCTCCTCTCTCTCTCCGTCTCCATCTCCCTCTCGCTCTCTCCTCCTCGCTCTCGTTGGCTCGGCGCGCCGGGCCCCGGCGAGAGGAGAAGAGATCCCCCGACAGCTACTCAAATCCGGCGCGAGGCTCCTTTTCTCCCGCGCGGCGGATCGGCTCCTCTCGCTAAATGCCCTTTGCGCCCGCTCTTTGTCCCGTGGCCCCGGGGCCCCCTAACTCATACCGGCGCTCCGTCTCCGGGGCTCCTCTTCCTTTTCTCGCTTCCAGGCCGGCCGGGGCCCCCTTCGATCCGTCGCGCTTTTATGCGAGAGCTGATTTTCTCGATATTTACGAGGACGACGGGCCGACGGCGCAATCGGCAGGCCGGCAGTCGAGGGTAATCGTTACTTCTTCTTTCTCGCTCTTTCTCTCTCTTTCGCCTTTTTTTTTTCTTTCTTTTTGTCGAGGAATCGATCGGGGATTCCCCGTGGTGGTGGCGGCGGCAGCCGCACGGATTCAAGAAGTTCTCGACATCCGAAGATCGAAGTTCGATGGCTCTTTTACTTGGGTGCAGAAACTTTTGTTTGATTTTTTTTTGGAACGAAGTTCCTTATGTCGCGTTACGGCGCAGGGGCTAGGCCAAGAAAAGTGTAATGCAACGGAAATAGTGTAAGGCAACGGAAAATCGTATATTTTATTTTTATCAGCGATTACGTTTTAATTGAAAAATATACAGTTGGAACAATCGCTATCTTTGTAGCGCACGTGTGCTATTTCAGCGTGAATATGTATCAGATTTTACAGTGTTTTCTTATTCGATTTCTCTGGTATCACCGCGTCCACTCGCGTATGTAAAAAGAAACTTGTTTATAAGAAGTCATATAAGTAGGTTTTTACTGCGCTCTTCCGACAGCACTGATATACATTTTTTAAAGTCCATTAAGGAAGTAAAATAAATTACCAAAATATCGCTTATGAAAATTAATTTTGTAAAAAATAAAATACACTAATAAAAATCCTCGATTTCATGCCTTCCCCTACGCTCTAAATAAGAATAATTTGAATTCACTTCGAATAAGTGAATAATCGCTAATTATTTAAAGGAAAAAATCTTTCAATTATTCGATATTTAGATGACTTATCGCACAGAACATGCGTATATTTACTCATTCGATGTGAATTTCACTTGTTCATATTCAGTATATGTGCAACGAATTTTTATTAAAAAAACAGTATTTTCCTCTATTTACAAATTAAACAAGTTCAAACTAAACTTTTACGTCTTTCTATACGTCTTCTCCCTCACTCATTACAAACAGTTACAAGACTATAAATAATTTTCCTAAAAAAACAAGCAGATAAACACACTCTTCCGGAGAAATCCACATGTAAAAACGAGTTTAAAATCCCGATACCAAAACCGCGGTCCCTCCCACTCGATGCTCATACTCTCGATCGTTCTGATCACGCATCGTCCACATGACCTCCCTTCCTCAGGTCCGAAAACGCCTTATCGCCCCTTATCGACGCCCAGTAGACATCTCACTTGGGATCGCTCGAGAGGCCGGCAATGCGCGCACGGGAAGCTATCGAGGTCACGGGGGCGCTACAAAGAATTTTCGGCCGGGCCATCCGGCACAAAGAGCCGGATTACGGGTGCGCGTGCTCGCCAAGACTTTCTCTCTCTCTCCGGGACGTATCTCCGTCTCCGTCGCTCGCGTGTGCGCGCGAGTCCACCGGGAGCATCCATTCATCCGGCCGCGGGACCTTCGGGGCACAATGCGCGCCGATACCCCCTTCGCGTATGTGCCCGCGCGCGCACCGGGACCCCTCCTTTCTTTCGAGATGCGCGCCTCACTCTCGCTCTCGGTGTCTTCGCCCGGCGTCCCCCCCTCGGGCGAGCGACGTTTTTTTTTTCGGATTCTTTTCGGGCCCGTACGAACCCGGGATGGTTCGCGCTGGACTTTTTGGACGGTTTGAAAATTTATGATTTTTTTTTTTTTTGTTGTAGGTGCGAGGATTTATTACAGGTAGATATGGTGAGGTTTTGCGTTTTTCAGCGACCGTGGAAAATAAATTGGAAGGCGTCTGAAAAACCAATTTAAAGGTATTATTTGGTAAGTATAGTCCCAAAAGTTTTTAAAGCCGTTCGGTTGAACTGATAAACGTAGCTTCTTATTCAATAGATTATATCATTTTCTTTTATTTTGATAGAGCGAGGTTCTTATTTTTTATTTACTTTCAAGCGTGCAAAAAAGTACGGACGACCTTTGCCGAATAATCAAACGTTATCTCAAAATGCTAAAAAAAAAAAAAAAAAAAAATCGTCAACTACGAATAGTTTAATGGCTTCTAAAGTCTGGTTCTCTGATACTATAACCCAAATGTGAAATTGGTGTTTATCTGTTTAGAATATGACGGACTAGTTTAAAAAGATAAGGTGTAGCTGAAATTGCATAACAGGCTTATTTGACGATTGTTGTTATCATGCAGCAGGCAGAAAATACATTCGGAAATATATAAGTGTAAGTATACTGTATTTATAGCTAATAAAAAGTTACTCGAATTCGTGGCGAAATTCTTATCAACTGATTTAAATGTGATATAACGTGCTCTATTTCGAATCAAAAGCTTGAAACGCAACGTCACTGAAACAAAAACGTCATTACACTTAATATAAAAACGTTTCTAAAAAAAACTGACAGGATATCGTGATGATGCATTCAAAAAAACAATTTAATTAGATATCTATAGTACTTATATAATTTCTGTATAAATTTTATGTCCGATGGTACAAGATTAAAAAAATCATTTATTAATTTAATTTAATTTAATAATAATTAAATTTGTATACATCTTTAACTATTCTAAAAAGTAAATAAAAAAAACACATAAATAAATACGTATAATCAAAAGAATTCGAGCTACCCGAGGGCGCGAAGCGCAATGAATTACCCTTGCGCAAACTTAAAAAAGAAGAAAAGAAAAAATGCGCTCGCGCGAAAATTATTAAAAAAAAAATTCCCGATCATTAATTTAGTCGGCGAGAGGACCCCCGGCATTCCGAAAATCAATTTCAATCAATTAAAGCCCAGCCTCGCCGAAAGAAGAAGCAGAGGAAGAAAAGAAAGCGCGCGCGAGCGGCTCGTAAACACCGAGACAGCAGCAGCCCGTCCCCCCGCGACCCTCTGCCGGCGGAACGCAGACGTCGAAACGCGCGGGGCCCTTCGCGCGAGCGGCTCTCGCGGGGCAGGGCCCCGAGTCACGCTCAAGACGGGAGCCGCCCGGGAGATCGTATCGTCGCCGGGTTCTACTCGCCGCCGCCGCCACTCGTCGGCTTGACCTTCTTCTTCGCCGCCGCCGCTGCTGCTACCGCCTCCTCCTCTCCCCCGCTTTCGGTATCTTATAATACGTACCTTCGCCGATCGTCGAATGCGTGAGCCGCGGATTTTCGCTGAATTCGAACGAGCTACGCCGCGAGTTACTGCGCGTTTTTTTTCTTTCATTTTTTATTTAGCGGTGGGTAAAAAAGACACGGCCTCAGCGCTCGATGATTTGAATAGGTGGAGCCTTTCAACGGGGATTCGATTAGTGGCGATGAGATATTTTTTTTTCACTCAATCGGTGGGATTGTTTTTTGTCCGGATCGTTATTTGAGATTTTAATTTTGCGTTTTTTTCGGAGGAGATATAGTGGGAATTATTTAATTATTTTTTTTTCGGGATTTTTGCTTCGTCGAGTTTTTTTTTTTTAATCTTAATTTCGTGGCTTTATTATAGAAAGATATACTGAGGAATACTGTATAAAAAATCGATTTAATTAAGTACAGTAGCAAATTGTTTAGTGTAACGAATTTAACTTGTTATGTAGGGGAAGGGCGGGTAAAACGGACATGGCGGGCAAAAGGGGTTTTAGCTATATTTTGTGTTTACTTTCTAGCATA
>JAWWEN010041428.1:0-13011 GCA_035582955.1 Sycophila texana
CGATTGCCAAACTTTTTTGCGGGACATATTACGAGAAATTTATATGAAATTTTGTCGAAAAATCGCATTAGAGGGTTCAAAAAAATAAAAAAACATGTCGTGGTATGCCAATTTCTAATTTTTTTCTTGTTCTATAGGTCATACATCAAACAAAATTTTAAGTACACGTTTTCGCAGTATCTATCTTTTTTATCTGCAATTTAGGTTTCGCGAAGCAAAATCAAAAAAATTTATGTTTTAAAATTTAAATTGAAGATAAAAAATATATATCTTACGAAAACGAGAACTTAAAATTTTTTTTGTCTTATGTATGACTTATAGAACAAGAAAAAAATTGTGACGACATTTTTTTTTTCATACCACGACATTTTTTTTTTCATTTTTTGAACCCTCTAACGCGATTTTTCGACAAAATTTCATATATAGATAATTTGTGTTCACGATTTTTTTCATGTAGGGGGACATTTTTTTAATGTTGCTTCTCAAAACTTAAATTGAAGATAAAAAAGATAGATACTGCAAAAATGTGTACTTGAAATTTATTTTGTCTGATGTATGACCTATAGAACAAGAAAAAAATTAGAAATTGGCATACCACGACATTTTTTTTTCATTTTTTGAACCCTCTAACGCGATTTTTCGACAAAATTTCATATATAGATAATTTATGTTCACGATTTTTTTCATGTAGGGGGACACCTAAGGAACCGAGAAAAACTTGTCCCATAGGTGTGCTTTCAAAAATTTTTTTTTTACTTTTGGTACCCCAGTTATTTGTCTAAGTCCGTAGAATCGCACATATATTATCTAATTATACATATAAAACAATACCAATTTTTAACTCATCAGTTTAAAACTTGTTAAAAAAAAACGAGAGAAAATAGAACCATTGATATATTATCAACAAGTTGTTTAATACTATTTCCACAGAAGCTCTTAATTTGCTGTTGTTACGTATAATCACTTAATAAATTATTTTTCCGCGAAAAAATTAATTCAATATTTAGCCGTTGAGTGATTAATTTTGGCACATAATGACTGAAAAATATGGTACTCTTAAATGCATAAATATGCACTGCACTCATTGCGTCTCGAGTGGAGTGTCGAAGTGGTCAGACTCATAAATAATTAAAAAGCAAATTCCAATGATTTCTTGAATATTTCGCTATAAAAACTCGCGAATTGACTTTTGTTATATAGCTAATATTTCTTTTCTCACTAAATTTGTATATAATTAATGTATAGTTTTATTATTTTATTCATTAATATTACGCGAGCAAAATATTCTTATACAATAAATAAATATGTATAACACAACATAAACTATAATTGCACTTTTAAATCCTCCAATGTTTTCAGAATTTGCTATATACTCGCAAGAGCAGAATTCCATACTCTTTAGAATCTCTAACAAGTAGAGTAAGAGCCGATTACAAATTTCATTTATTAAAAAATTTCGCTATTTTTTAAACTAAAAATTGAAAAGTTAAGACGTTTATTTAAAAATTTCGTTTTTGGAAAGATCTTCATCCAAATTAGGGCTGAGGAAGCAGCGCAGGAGGTATAACTTCGGGATATAAGAACAAGAGTCGGGCAAAAGTTCCTTCATAGAAAATCGACGCGTAATATCGGCAGCAGGTGCGTCAACGCACGTGACGGACGCACGAGGTACGGGAGAAAAGGCGCGTCGGGATTGCAGACGTGGGTGCGCCGCACTCGGCTCTTCCTGCTCCTCGCGACACTTTCGTTTAAGAGCTTTTTTCTGATTCACCAGGAGGATCGATTATTCCTTGCGGTTGCCGCTCGCCTCTTCCGCCTTTAAAACGGCGACTGATGCTTCCTCGTTCGTCGAAGGCCGACACTATCGTCCTTTTTTCATTCTTTTAATTTTGCGACGTAACCATCGGTGTTTGGCGTTTGTGTATTAATTAAAGTCGTTTACTTATCTAATTCTAGAATTTAGGGTAACCAGTTTTCTTACATTATAACCGCAAGGATGGATTTAGTTTTTACGATGATACTATCGGTTATATATAGTCTTTCGTGCTTTTCGTGGCTATTGTACTTTTCTTTTTTAGTGTAGAAAATTAAACATTTTTTTTCGATTGGCTCATAATTAATTCTGGTTAAATTACACTGACAGATTTTTAACCATAAGTTAATCAGAAATTAACTGCGAATCTGATTGGACAGTTTAGTTAGCAAGTATAAGTTTCTGTTTAGAATTTTAACCATCATAAGTCGATCAATCATCAGAAAATTAATTATATTCGAATCAATTTCTGGTTAATTTTTTACCCTAGTTGTTCATTCAATAATGCTATAATAATTTCATGCAAAAATGCTTCTTAATGATCATTGTAAGTGTTTTTTTTTGTGTATCCGCGTTTAAAAGTCGTCCAACATGTAACTTTAGGTACTTTTGATTACTAACGTGTATTCAAAATTAAAATAATTACGTCAAGGAGTAGTTAGAAAATTCAGAGAATGACTACTCTAATTAATTTAAAAATAAATCATTTCAATCAAATGAAGAATTTACTGGTTTCAGACTTTTAAGTTCATCGTTTCTTTAGCACACAGAAATTGTGGGCTTAATTTTTCATCTCAACTGCAGGTCAATAGTAAATTTTCTATTTCAGATTTTTTTTACGCATTTTCTTTTACAATTGTACAATTAAAAAATATTGCGATAAGTAAGTAACTATCCGTACGAGTCCCTGAGTGTATAATAAACAATGAGTGACGAGGATTATAAGTGATATCGATGAAGTGCACCTTAAATAGGCAATTCAGATTTGCTCATTGACGCGCAAAGGTGACATTAAAGCGTCGATTGTGAATCAGCTGAGAAACTTATAATACACTTGTTTCTCGCAAAAAAAAAGACTCTTAATCGGAGCTACTCGCAATGCATCAGATCGCGTCAGATAGTCAATTGGATCGCGAGTCTCAGCGGAGGTGATGCTGACGCCACTCCATTATTACGCGCACTAAAAACGTGTACGTACTTCGCGCGATACTTCGTTTTGCAAATCGCATTGCATACTTTTTCCGTAAAATTAAAAGCCTCGCGTTATCCATCGGCGACGTAACAAATTGAATTGGAAATCGAATTATATATCCCCGACAGATTTTTCATTTTTCTAGGAGAGTTTTATACAGCGTACAGTTTTAAAGGACAGCTTATAAATGTTAATTAAGCTAATCCCTTATAGCTCATACAGATTTCTCTCTCTTTCGGCGTGCTTGACATTTTTTCCGGTGATTCAGTTGGAAAATTCGGTGTTAATTCGTACGGCGACTTGTGTACACACATCAAAGATTGTCATCACGATTATTTTTAACCCGCTTGAGTGATAAATGATACAGCTGATTAAGTTTCCGATGAAAAAAATTCCAAATATGGACTCGCATACTTTTCTTTGAATAACTTTAAATAATTTGCGTTCTGGTTTCATCCAAAATTTATGAATTCGCCGCCAATATATCAAGTAATTACTTGAATTGAATACGTAAGTAACTTAGTTCAATTTTTTTTTTCAATTACTCGATAATAAGAAATGAAAAAAAATTGTTGCACAACTTTGATACGTTTTGCGTATCAAAGTTATACATTAGAATTTAGATTTTGAATTCGGCGATCGGATCGAGATCGATTCGAATTGTGCGCGCTTGTTCCACCTTTTTCTCGGCGGACGCGTGACGAACTGCGCCACAGGCTCAAGGCTGGACGTACCTGTACCTACCTATACGTATATACACAATGCGAAGGAAATTTGGGAGCTTAATTGTGTCTTCTTGTGAATGAACGCGGATTACGCGCGCGTTTACGCGTTCACGTAATTCCTGCGGATTGTATGACGTTCGTTGGACTTTTTACCAAGTATATGTATACGTCGGATTGTATAGTAGTTCCTGCTACGGGAAAATACCGATTTTTATTGGCCAGGCAAAATATTTTCCTCAAGTTTTTCCATTTGTCAAATTTATATAATAAATTAAGATAAATTAAAATAGCATCATGTTTTTTTCTTTATTGCATTGATACAATAATAAAATAATAATACATGTAATATTAATTAATTATACTCTTGTTCAGTCACCCAGGTGCCTTCCATGTCGTAAAATAGAGGATTCTCTAAAACCAATTAAGTTCCATCTATATAGCCTGTAGACCTATATTAATACCCTATTGTATATCCCTTCATGCATTCTCTAGCCCCAGAATATTATAAATTTTCTGTAACAGTAGATTTGCTCCCAAATTATAGTCTTCAAGTCCCAAAATCAAGAGATCGGTATACATCATAACTCTTAGATCGACTCTCAATTTCCTGCGTAAAACGACTATATATATATTTTAGCTAGAATTTCGAAGTGAATTTTTAAGTAACACAACTGATTCACACGCAACAAGTAAAATATTCTTTTTCTAATAATTTCTAAGTCAATTAGGCTCTTAATGTCGCGCCTTTCTCCAGCACTCTTTTCGAAAGTGATAACTGTACATTCCTTAACGTAAGTCTATTTTATTGTTCCGTGTTCCGTGGAGAAACTTGACTGAATCATTGCTTTTACGAAGCGCCACTCATGCGGTTCACGTTTTTATGTATTATCTTACAAATAAGTTTATAAACATTACTTTGCTTTTTTACGAAAAAGATGCTTCATAAAATAAATAAAATAAACTGTGTGCCAGTTCGCTATAGTGTCAATTACTAATCAAAGTAAATCTACAAAGACTGATTATGACTGATGGTTAAAAAATGATTTTTTACTATTTACTTAACGTGGGGTATTTCCGCGTTTCAATTATAATTAACCTCAATTGATTTCAACGACTTATATTCTAATATTTTTGCATTTTATCGTGGCTCGCAATAAGCCTTTGTTCTTTGCGTACATCCTTGTATTATATATTATGTGAATAATAATTTAAACAAAAATGTCGAGTGCCATTAAAAAAGCTTCACATTGTCTATATTTACTCACAAATATTAGCGCCGTTGCATTAAACTTTGTAATCAAAAGTAAGTCAGTGTCAACACAAATAAAATGGTAATTCCACATAATACCTTGAGCCTTTCTTCAACAGCAGAGAAAACCGATTTATAATTCACCCGGCTAAAAGAAGCTAATTAATATTTAAATTCCCATGTGGATATACAAATCAAAGTTTAGTCGAGCGTTAACTATAAAAATCGATGATCGTCTGTTTGTTGATGTGTAGGCTTATGTGCAAAAATCTGTTATAAAACTTCGATCTGCTTAAGTTTTAGTGAAACTTTATCAGTTGGATTGGGATATTTCGGTAATAGTAGTAAATCATGATTAAATTAAATAAAACTATTCTGTTTTATCGTTTTTTAATCTGAATAGTAAATTTATATAAAATAATGTTTAAGAAAAATAAATAAATTAAAAATTAATTAATTAAAAATTTTTTTAAATCATTAAATATGCAGGGGCATTGTGTAATATATTAAATGGCTTAATTATTAAAGTAATTAAAGTAAATTACCATATTAATATCTTTTTGTTATTAAAAAGTGTCTCATATAGAATTAAAAATATTTACAAATTAAATTTTATGATAAAAATTTTTAGTGTTTTGCAAGGTGCTATGGGAAAAAATTTCATTTTTAGTGTCTCACATTGTTGAGGTTGAATACCCTACTATTATTCTATTACCTATTTTTAGATTATTCTATTATCAATTTTATTCTATCATCTTTAGTGATATTTTTAGTGTTTTACTGCGCTATTAAAAATTATATTTTCTCGGAGCAGTTTAAATTGGCGGTTTAGTAATCTACTAAATTTACTATTTTACTAAATTTACTGTCTCATTTTTAGTATATGACAAAATTGAAAATTACATTTTTAATGACCAGGATCTCTTATTGGATTTAATTAAAAAAAATATATTAATTATTAAAAATAAAACTTAAGGGGATCCACCAGGGTTAAAACCTGAAAAAAAATAATGGACATTTTCATTAACTAACCTTTATTTTTCTTTGAATACTTATACATAAATTTTACTACACATATTTTCCTTTTGATACCAATTAGAAAACTCAAAAATATCAATTTTTGTCCTCATTTCAAGTAACTTAGCTTAAAAAGTGATTCTGTTTCTTTTTTTGAGAGCTTAAACATCCGACTCGTGTATTCATTAAAAATGACTATGTTTTATACTATAAAAATCGTCATAGGTCAAGTATGTGCCACTGTTCCTACGGAAATAAATTAACAAAATAAAATTTACAAAATAAAATAAAATAAAATAGAATAAACATTGGTGCCGCTTGCTTGCAGGTACATCTCAACAGAAGAAGGTGCCTCGATTGGTCTCGGCGCTGGCGGCGACACTGGGCTGGCGCTCGGACTCGCGTCGCGTCGCATCGCCGCGATAAGGGGACCGCTCAGAGGAGGCCGACGGGGGGATAAAAGCGCGGCGCCTCGGCGTTTTGCAGTTTCGTGGGGCCCCCGCCGAATCTGCTTTGCCGCGCGGCTCGCGCGCGACTCGCGCTCGGCTCGCCTCATCAGTCGCGCCACGAGCGATCCCCGGCGAAGGAGCCGCCGCCGCCGCCGTACCCACGCAACGCCGCGTTAAACATGATTTCGTGACGAAGGGCCCCCCGGCGGACTACCCATAGTCTGGCTTTTTTTTTCTCGAAAAGTTCGGTTTTGCCGAGGAGGAGAGAAGAGAGACAGTTCCTTTAGTTATTTATTTTTTTTTTTCGTTATTTTTGTTGTATTTTTTTTGTGGGCGCGAGACGCACGGTTGAGTTGGACGCAGGTGAGCGGAGAATGTCGAAGAAGCAATGGCTGGTCCTGTTGATGCTCTTCCTCACTTACCTGCTGCTGGGAGCCTCGATCTTCTACCACATCGAGCGGCCCCTCGAGCTCGAGAAGGTGCGCGTCGCCAAGGAGGAGCGCATCGAGATCAATGGTGAGTCTTCTGTTTTTTTTTTTTTAAGGTCTCGAATAGGGTAAAAATTGATATGAAAGTATGAACAATGTGAAATGGGATGTGCACACTTGTTGCATGATGAAGAATCTGAAAGATTCAAATTATCTGCAACTATACACCGAAAAAAAAAAGTAATTCTTATTGTTTCGCAACAGTAATATCTGCTAGACTAGAAAAAGTAGATACTGCTTTGCAAAATCAATAAAATTAACATTTTGCAGTAAAAATAACAGTTTACTTCCCAACCATAAAGTAGATCTTACTTTACAGAAAAGTAGATTCTATTTTACAGAAAAGTAGCTTTGACAGTTCTGTAAAGCAGATTCTACTGAAAATTGGGAAAGTTAAATTTACTTCCAATTTTACAGTTAAATCTACTGTGCAAACAGTAAGAACTACCTTTTATTTTTTTCGGTGTAGTAATGTGTACTACTTAATATACAATGAAACATTTGATAGAGCAATTTAAAAAATGTGAGGATTTTTCTGAAGATGAGAAAAAGAACGTTGAAGAAAATTTTGGTTTTCGTATTAAAAATCGCGAATTTTATCCTTAATACGGTTTAATTTCTTAATTATAGCAATTTAATATTTACACAGAGAAAAGTCTCACGCGATAAAAGTATAATTTTAGGTACACTTCGTTAATTTTTAAAAGAAAATTCAGGTCTGAAAGGGTTGAAGAATGTTCTTTCCTGTTCACGGAATAAAGAAAGAGTTAAATCTTTTAAACACTGCAAAAAATTGGCTAATTTTAAGTAAGTATTTATTTCAATAGTATACTTGTTAAATATTTCTTTAAATAAAACTAAATGAATTTATTTGTTTCTAAATAAATTTAGTAGTTTCAAAAAAAAAAAAAAAATAATAACTTAATACTCTCAGTGAATAACTCCAGAGTTCTCGTATCGCGGTAATTAAAAAATAAACCTAAAATTAATTAATTAATAATAAATTATAAATAAATTAATATAGTATCAGTACGATGATCGGCAAGAGAAGAAACAGTGGCCAAAAATGTACCAAGTGTCTCGAAGAGGCAGCACGTGCAAAAAATAAAAGACGACGTTTCGTCAAAACCATCGTGTATAACAGCGTAGGTGCATACACTTTTTATTTAGTTTGTACCTATACATTAGCGAGTCTCTCGGACGAACGGAGTGATCTAATCGGCCGATAGCACTGCTGGTCGAGTTTCGTCTTTAGCATCTTCGTGCGACGCCGATGTATATTTCGAGCCATCGGTTGGCGAGCCTCGGCTCACTTATATTTTGTTTACCTTCGGCGACGATTCCGCGGTGCACGATCGGCGTTTTGCAAATCGAGCCCGAAGCCAAGAGTCACCAAGGCGGTCCTAATTATTGGGGAGACGCGCGCTTTTCGACGCGAGAGAGACGGAATATGTTCTTTTGGCAAATTTTTTGGTACGGGCTGCTCGAATAATTGCACCCAAGAAACGTGCGAGTAATTGCTAAGTCATTAGCTTAAATGGCGTGAATTCAATTAAAATAATTGTCGAGCGTCACTTCGGTGGGTACTGTCTCGGTGCTCTCCGCAGCTTCTGATTATTTAATTTGAATTGAGGATTTTTGCAGGCGTAAACGTCACTTCTCGCTTTTTGCAAAAAGTTCATTTTGTCGGTTATGGATAGTTTGGTTTTTGCGCGATGTTGAGGTTTGTGTAACTTTCAACCATTCTTATATTACATAAAATTTCTGCACGTGATGTGTGCGATAATAAATCTCACGACTATAACTCATTTATTTATTTTTATTTTATTTTATATTTTATTTTATTAATAGAAAAGGGATAAAATTCTTTACAAAAATATGTAACAATTGTTATTATATTAATAGTATGCGAAAAATATTAAGACTAAATTTTATCAAATTAAAACTATATATTTCAGATATATAGTTAGTCTGCAATGCATAAATTATTCATAGAATAAAACTAAATACATTCGTATGACTAGTATTCTTTAATGTAACAATTTTACTTATAGATGAGGTGCACTGTAGCTAGTGAATTTCAGAACCTTTTTAATAATTTTTATATTCATTGTTTATTTATTTAATTTTATATACATCATAGGTATAATATGATACAAAAAAACTATGTAGAAGAAAAAGTATAAAAATACAAAAAAATACAAAATGAAAGAACTAAAAGTCAATTTTAAAGTGAGAGTGAACAATTTTTTTCAGTAAACAGAGCTAACAAAATTGAATCGAGAAATAATGCGTCGTAGTAAAGAATCCGCGTGGTTACGAAAATAAAATACTAAAAAAGCTACTATTTACAAAACTATTGCATTAAATTCTAATGGACTACTGATGAATTACATAATTTCAATAATAATAAATTCGTAACTACTGACTAACTACATGCAGGTAAACTACTTACAAGACATACTAAATTTGTAAACGCAGTCTGCAGACCAAATTTACTACTGGAATCAAACAGTTAATCATTAGTTTTTAGTAGTTTTAGCAGTTATTCCAGTAATCCTGACCCACGAACAGTATAATTATTATTAAGGGGTACATACAGGAATTTTGAAAAATTCAATTTGAAAAAAGTTTCGCCACCATGGAGGCCTTGGTCGTTAAAAATAGCGAGTGCACTGCGAGCGAAGCGTCGAAAGGACCGTCCATAAGAATTCGAGCAATGTTACGACCTACGGTTCACGAACGAAAAGCCGCGTCGTTTTGCAATTGAGAAGGAGACTCGCGCGCGCGGGCAATTAACTCGCCCATTCACGATCGGCGTACGCTCTCGCACCCACACGCGGGGCCCACATGCACGCCGCTCGCAACGTCACTTCGTGCTAGACGCGTTGTCCGAATCAATTATTTCATTAACCGCGGACAGTTTTATCGTAATCTCACTCGCCCGCCTTCGCGCGCCCGCCGATAAAAGCCGATTAATCGTCTCGCGCTTTCCCGATGTTTATAGCTTATAAAAAAGCTCGATGCGCGCGTATTGCAAACGCAGGGTAAACTTTAAGAAACTAATATAGATAGTAAGAGACTATTATAGTTGGACTCGTAATCCACAATCTCAATGGGGTTTTTGTATGTTAATTGCGTGAGGAATTTTCTAGATCCTTCGCGTAAAAAAGCTCTACATAAGCTTTAAATTATTGATCAATCGTTTTCTGCTTTCGCTGTATAAAAAAGCTCGACGAGGGTGTCTTGCAAGCTTTATGCAAACTTTAAAGCTTACAGAAAGTAAAAGACCCTGTCTTGTAATTTAATTTTTGTACGTTAATTGCAAGGGTCATTTTTTCGACGTTCCAGGTAAAAAAGCTCTATGCAAGCTTTTAATTGCGGATCAATCGTTTCACGCTAATTTTCATAATTGCAAAATTTTTACGCACTTATTTTCGTAATCGAATTAATGGTTACTAAATTAATTGTTGCGAGACCTGCTTATAAGTATAGTGTAATAACTTCAATTTTGGATTTTCCTCTAGTTTAAATTGGCGACTCGATTTTATATACCGAAGCAAAGTGCTTTTCAAAAAGGCCTATATTTATTTATAAATTTTGGAAAAATAAAATCTTAAATTCTTTCAAAATCTGATAAATTTAGGATATTGTTATATAAATCATTCCTCAGGTTTATCAGGTTTTAGAAGAGTTTACTTTTAATCGGTGCTTTAAAACTGGCAAATTCAAATAGTCCTTTTCGAACTGTGCTTTTTCCACTAGAGAAATCCTTATATGGAGAAATTTAAAACTCTCTTTTCATTATTTTACCTGCAGTTATTAAGCATTTAATTTGTATTTAAATTTGATGTTTCTCATATATCTCCACTTATCACACAATTGTATTAAAGGACTATTTTAGTTCGTTGAGCGAATGAAATAGGCGTATAAAAAAAATAAACACATAAATAATAGTTGGGCAACTGTTTTGAAATTGGTGAAGTTTTCCCCGCGAATGACATATTCAGTGAGTGGACCGTCACATGTCACTTTATTGCCTCAGTGGGAACCGCGTGGAAAAGCTCCACTCGGTGATATCGATACAGCTGTCAGATCTTTATGCTTACTTACGAGCGCAAAAAGACAGCCGATAAGACGTTTTTTTTCTTCTTTTTATAATTTACGAGCGGCGATACACTTTGTATTTTACGATGGATCGTCGCGGTTTTCTCAAGGGATTTACGATGACTATCGGCTTTGTCGATGTACACTCCGGTTGGATTAGTTTCAAGGTGGTAGCGGCGTTCTTTGCACTAATTCTCTACTCTAGAAGTTTGATAAAATAAATTTCAATTTAAACTTAAATTTTTCTTTTTTTGCCATTCTTTTATACACGTTTTATAATTTAAGATCACTTTTTGCTGAATCGTCGTTTAAATAAACAAATAAACAGATATAAGCGAATGCCGCGGAAACGAGGAATCGCAGAGACCGGGAAAATCGGCCCGAAGACAAAGGCTGGCAGAGCATCGCTTCATATTTTATTAATGAACGACGGGCGCATGTGAATCGGGCTCTCAGTATGCGAGGAGTGCGTTCGCCGAGAAAAAGGCCGCGCTTGTATATTATAAGCCGCGATAGTCGCGTTCAGAGTCGCTTTGGCAGTTGTCCGCCCCGTTGTTACGAATTATATTACTCTATACGCGTAAGTTTAATTGATTCCATCTGATGGCTCTTTTGCTTTTTTGCGCTTGATTCCTCTAATTAAGATTTTTTTTTTTTAATTATTATTTTAACTTTTCAAGAAAGTTTCATAAGTAACTATTACTCTCGAAATTTGATTTACAGTGAAAATTAAACTAATTTTATAAACAATTGGATACGTAGCCTTGTGAATTAATGAACTAATGAATTTCACGGAAAATCAAATTTAGAGGGTATGTATATGACTTTATATATAATTTTATTTTCATCTGACTTTAATGTATAAATTGCATTTTATTTCGAATAGGTTACGTTATATTAATTTAATATTTTTTTGTTCTTTAATTTTATTAATTTAATCGTTACTACATTTTTGTTCAAATATTAATTGTTAGAATTTTCTAAAAAAATGATGGAAAGTATTTTTTATTCTTTTATCAGTTGCTACAAAGTATCACCGAAAACAAATTATTTTTCCTGAACATATCCAACTGTAAAAATTCTTCCATCTTCTGTTGATTTACATAAAAAAGGTATTATAATCATTGTTTAAATACTTTTATAAAAGTAGCCTTAATTAATTAACAAGTAAAATATATAAGTATTTCTTAAATTAAATAAACGTGCATTTTTTTTATCTATTTTGGCGATAGTCTTACATATAATGACTTAGCACATCTGTAACAATTGTTAATTAATCATTTTGAGAATTTTTCTTTTTATTTACCGCCGACGAGGAATGCAATTGCGTGTTCTGCTGCTACGCGTATAGTCGCGCCGCTTGAATCATAGCCGACGATCGAATTTTCCCCTTCTTATTCGTAAAAATGGTGATTCTCGACTTAACGCATTTCATCGTCGGTTTTCGACGAATCGTAGTTTTCCCATGAATGACTAAGGCTCAATTTTCGATGGATGAATGATTTTGATGCGTATACGACACGCATATGCTTAATTGATCGGTATAAGAAAAGTACATTGTTTAGATGTAGCGCGATAAAAATTTTCCGATCAGTTAATTGCCTCACGCGCGATATTTTTATTTAGCGCAGGAAAAGTGTCGCATTGTTTACATTGAAAATTCCGAAGATACTTTTGCTGTTTATCGACTGTTGTTGTACCGTATATATGAGGAACGTCTGGGAATTAAGATTTTTATATACTCGTCTTACCGGTATCGTACATTATCTACTGGCGGTGCCTTTTTCCGCACCTTTAGTGTGTCGCTTGATATGAAAAGCGAATAGAATCTGTTCACTTTCCTTTGTTCATCAGACTAAGCATTTTCGACGTCACTTTGTGAACGATTCAAGTCTTTTTTTTTTGCTTTCTCATAGAGAAAGCCTTGTGTCGCCAAAATTTTTCGATCTTCAGATTTTGACGTAAAAGTAC
>JAWWEN010041439.1:0-13008 GCA_035582955.1 Sycophila texana
CTCTCTCTCTCTCTCTCTCTCTCTCTCGGAACTTCGTTCCCAATGCGTGTCCCGCGACACGTTTAGTTTTTTTTTTTATTTATTTATTTAATTAATTAATTAGATTAAGAAGTTTAAAGATTACTAGTCATAGCACACAATTCTTTGATGATTCAATAATTCAAATTAAAATATAAAATTGTACGTGCACTCTATTTTAGAACCATTCTACCGAATGTTTAGGTACTCAGATTTATCCGAATTTATTAATTAGAGAATTAAGAAGCTTGATAATTATATTAGTCACCTATTTGTAACACAAAATTTTTGGATAATTCAATTTAAAATAATTAACTTTTTTTGACGATATATTCTAACGTATGTTTATTATCCGTTAAACAATTAAATTATTTAAATGATTTACAAGAATGGGCCATAGATTTTTTAAGAGAGGAATCAGATTTGAATTATTTAAAACAAAACTGTGAGGCAAATTATTAGTGGACAAATTAGTAACACTTTATTATTTATCCATTCTGTTGATTCAAGTATGAAAAAATAACATTGTATATACAGAGAGTCATTTTTGTATACGAAGTCAAATTTGCATTGTACGAATGCAGTAAATAAAGCTATAACATTTTAAATAGAACGTTATACGATAAAATCCTCATTTTTCTTAGTATTTTTTTTTATATATAAAAGAGCAGTAGACATAAAAATAATAGCTATAAAAGCACAAAAAACGCAGATTTTATAACTTTTAACTATTCAAATCACACTTTAATTAAAGTCTTCGATGAAACGAAATTTTTCGGATTAATTGCGTTTTAGATTTACTAGAAAACAGGCGTCGACTGCATACGACTGCCGTCAAATTAAAGCCCTGAATTGCCTCGCGCACTGGTTTAATTGATTCCGCTAAAATAAATAAAAGCCGCGATACAAACGGTTCCACATTAAGAAAGCAAAGTAGTGAAGCGACCCTCATCAGGCATTGCAAACAAGTGCGATGAAAAGGGAAAACAAGAGCGCACGGCTATGAGCTAGTACAAAAAGGGTAAAAATTACAGCGACAGCGTGTATCGAATTTTGATCGAGGATTCGATTCCCCGATAGAAATTCAATTACAGGTAGCCGACGTGGGACTCGTAAAAAGCCTGCGACACGAGCCGCGGAAAATCGATCGATTTCGCCCCCGGTGTCGGGAATAACCGAAGAGAGAAAGAGAGAGATATACAAAGAGAAAGAGAGAGAGAGAGAGAGAGAGAGAGAGAGAGAGGCTAGAGAGAAAAAGGACGAAGAACGAAATGCAAACGGGCCGAGCGGTGATGGATAGACAACAAAGACGAGGAGGATAAACAAAAGTGGAAAAATAGAGGCGTCTGAAAAATAGATAAGTCGCCGGGGTGGATATTCATGAAATATACGTGCGAGGCGCTGAAAATATTTCGGGTGAAAAATGAATTTTTTTAGGTATCCGCATTTTTTTTTTCTAAAGGCTACTGTAAGAGCGAGCCATTTGAATATTCGCACCCACGGCTTTAAGAGGCTGGAATATATCGACATGATTGCAAAAAAACATTTGCTTAGCTGGGATAACCACGAGAAATCTTTTCGCCGTTTTTTCCTTTCTAGGTATTAGAAAAATTTTAGAGAAACAAGTATTTGTCGTAAAATTAATAAATTATATTCAATTTATTTTATAAAAACGTGTGTAGTTAATCACTTTAAGATCGAGCATCTGATTATAAAAATGATCTGAGAGAAGTCGTACTTTTGCCGCTTGAAATTAAAAAGGTTACTTAGTTACTTATCAGTCAGTAGTAGTTTTTTCATTAAAAAATTATTTACTATACAAAATTAAAAATTTGCAAAAAGTACTGCTAAAATCGCTGTACAATAAAAATGAAATAAATAAATTTACGGATTAGTGGGGATAAATAAAATGTACGAGTGTAGAGGAAAAAGGAAAGTAGAATCTAGTTTCGAGCTCGCAATGAAACTTTAAAATTTAAAAATAAAGGAGAAGGTCGGAAGATAAAAGAAAAGAAACGCGACGTAAGTTCGCTTTGAGACTGGAGAGTTGAAAGCTCCGATCTCCCGCGTGTATCTTTCCTGGGGAAAAACAGAGGAAGAGGCTGCGCCTGAAGGGTGGAAACAAAGGGCGCGTAAAATGCAAAGCTGGAAGGACCGGACGGGAATAAAAAAATGTCGAAAGGACGAGTACGGAATTACGTCGCTCATCGCGATTACATATACCCGGCTCGGACGAGTGAACGTCCATGCTCCGAATGAGTTTCCCATCGTGACCCTCCCATGGTAGTTTTTACAAAGTTTTCGGTGTAATGGAACCATTAGAGGATGAACAATTCTGACGATAAAAAATTATACGCAGAGCGTAGAATGTATAGATTTATATTAGTCCGTACAAAATACTAAGATAGAATGTGAGAAATAATAAAACAAAAAAACTTACTTATTAAAATAAAAACTTCAATTGTAAAATTTTCTGGAGCAATACTAGGAAAACTAAAAGTCTTAAAAGACATATTATAATAATGTAGAATTAGAATACAAGAAAATGTAAGAATATTATTACTTTTAAATTATTACATTTTAAGATTCTTCCGAATATTGTGCACTCGTAAAATAACGCTATAGTAATGAATACAAATCACCGATTTTCTCAATTACTAGTGTAATAATATGAATATAAGTGAAATTTACTTCGAATAAGTGAATATACTTATTCGGTATGTGGAAGATTTATCACGTAGAATAAGTGAACTTTTCACTTATTCGAAGTGAATTTCATTTACTCATATTTAGAGCGAATTTTTTATCGTATATTAAAGAGCAAAATTTCCTTCTTGCATGCGTAATGAAATTTGGATTATCTGATTTTCAAATAAGAAGATAAAAACATCGTATGTAAAATATAGAGCAACTAATGGAGAAAAAGTCTGATCATTCCAGCTAAACAAAATTGGAGAAGCCATTGTGTTCGCCTCGTATAAGCTGAGGAAAAGCGTGAGGCTGATAAAAAGTAGCGAACGGCAGCAATTTTCGAAGACACTTTTTTTTTTACCAAACCCTCGACACGGCAGCGACTATTTTCGAGTTGGCGCTCTGGGAGAAAAAGCGTCGCACAGGCGGAAACGAACAATGGAATTCTTCTGTTTTCAAAGTACAGCGCGAATTCTTGACCGCTTTTAGGGTGGCTATATCGTGTCTCTTCGTAAACAGTGACTTTGAATACGTTGAGCAGCAAGAAATTAAACAAAATTTGGAATTTCGCGTTTTACTGAAAAAGTGCAGTTTCGACGTAACGCGATAATATGAAGGTGTAATTTGTGTCCTGCAATGTTAAATTCTGCCTGAATAAATCGTTATTTTTTTTTTTTATTTGACGCGAATTGGAAATGTAAAAAAATTGACGTGAAAATTTCAATATCTCTCGGGTGACCAATTTATTGGGAAATTGAAAATTCTCACAAAACCGCTATCGGTTGATTTTTTTTTTTTTTTATTTGAGCATTCTCCGGAAAGTAAGTACAGTGGGATATCGAGAACAAAACTTTTGCGGAATTGAAAACATGTCTAGTATTTATTTTTTTATTATACAAAAAGTATTTTTAATTCTAAACATTGTTAATCTATTGTTATATCAAATGCAGATTGATAAATGGAAGAGAACAGTAAATCGTTAAGTTTAAAATTTTTTTAAGATTAATCACCGCGTGAAAAAGATATCTATACAAAACAAAATCATGAAATCGGTCATCGAACGGGGCACTGGCGATCGTAAAAACATGTAACCAATCGCTGCGCATGTGTAGGCTGATCGAGGGAATGGATAAATATAGGCTGAGATCTAAATGTTTAAATAATGACGAGGCCTTCGTCACGAGGGCTCGATGTTGACTTTAGTGGATATCGGCCCTGATTGATCTTTGTCTTTGATAGCAATCACTCCCATCCGCTCAGCCAGCGTACCACTCGTTTTTCATTCATTTTCAGCTAATTGTACTCAATGAGAATCGATAAGTCCGATCACTGAGACCCTGCGTAATATTTATGACGCATACGATTTTTTACATTCAAAAGATGAAAGTACAAAAATCGTTTAGAATTTGACGTTTCAATGCGAGTGACCCTTGCAATAAATTTTTTATCTAAAGTGAGAAGAATAATTGTTTATAATACATTGTTTTTTTATTAAATTTTTTATTAAATTTTTTTATTAAATAAAATAAAGACGCAGTGTGCTGGATTTTGTGTGACATATAATTAAGTATTTATTTATACAATTGAAAGATTTAAAAGACTGGGGGAGGGCGCAATGCATTTTTGGATTAAATCAATACGTGCGCCAATTTAGCTGAGAAGAGTATTCAAAAATTCATTGAAATACATTTTATGCATTTCACAAAACCACTTCGACTAAGTAAAAAAGCACAACTCGTATTTTGAACTTTCTAAAAAGAACAAAGCATCGTACGAAATTTAATTTTAACCTTATACGTTCTTAGGGCATTCAATATCAAATTTTGATTTCGAAATTCAATGATCATATTCTCTTAACCTACAGAAAGGGTAAAAAACTGTTTTCTGCATTCTCTCGCTTTCCTAATACAATATCAGCCTAAAAAGTATACTAAAAAGTTTTCCATTTACAGATGAAATTTTTAATTATCGTTAAAAGAAAATTAAGTACGCAGAAAGTAAAGTAGAACGAGCGCGTAGAAATGAATAAAAAAAAGCGTTTTCATTAACATGGGTGATCAATTGAGAAATTAAAAAATATTTTTCAGCGCTAGCTGAGCTTTAAAAGTTTTTTTAATTTGCCAATTATTGATATTGGAAATTTATTCAAGAATAACCATTATATTAATGTGAAAAATTCTAATCTATAACATACATAAAAATATATCAATATCAGAATAATAAATTGAAGAATGTATCGAATCATAAATTTCACTTAGAATCATATTATTTACTGCCTCGTCGGAGCTTACACGTTCTCATCGCACTTAAAAAAAGTGTACAACGATTAATGGTTAGAAAACTAAAACTTAAAAAAAAAAATAAAAAAAAAAGACGAAACGCACTTTCCCATAGCTAAATAAGCTTATTTTCATTTTTTCGAAAATTTCGCCGTAACAATTATTTTAAACGCCGATAAAATAGAAGAAAGGGAATGAATTTTTCACTGCATCTCAACCCACTAACTCCGCAACGATCCCCGTGCATTAACTACTTTCTCGCGTGACACTAAAACTCGGCGCTACTACGTCTCACCCGTAAAAGTGAAAACGCCGGGCACGACGACGTGATTCCGCTCGCGCGCAGGAAATCACCCGGGGACGATCCTTTCTACGGCCTCCCGTGGCCCGGGACGATTGTTTGCATATGAAAGCTCCTTCCGCGCGAGCGAAATTGTCCGTTCCGAGAAAATGGACGGTCCTTAAAGACGCGGCGATGAATTTTTCACGCCGAGCTCGGGAAGAGGGAGAGAGGGAGAGAGGAAGGAAAGAGAGAAGAGAGAAGCTCGGCTGCGCGTTTTATCGCGGACAGTAAGTGCCACGCGGCGATGGTGCCGACGTTTTCCTATTCGCGCTCGCGCCTTGTCCTCCTCCCCTCCTTGTATTTTGCGTCATTTTTCGCGATGCTGACGCAAATGCGTGTGGGCTATTCCTTTTGTTCGAATTCAAACGGAAGAAGCGGATATCTCAGTGCTCCATTCATTCGGAGGTGTCGTAAGAATCATTTGAGATATATATGGATTTCTTGCAAAATTTGCATTCTTTTGTTCGTCTAGGTTCTCATGGATAATATGATCATTATTTTTTTTTCGCGGATTGTTTAAAGTTTTATTATTTCGTAGTCGAGGAAATAATAAAATTATCGAGATGTTTCATCGCAGATTCCGCATGCGTGCTTCGCATACCTTATAATACATACCAGTTTTCGAGCTTGCAGATGGATAAAAATCAAAAAGCGTTCCATCGCGATCGTATATTCGCGTTCAACAATTTCGAAATTCATGCTTTTTCTGTTGGAAACTATCATATAACAAATTCAATTCGATTATATATTCAATACATTTATTTATTTGTACTATTCATTCATTATTTGAAAATTTTTGAAAATTTGAACATTATCTAATATTTGATGTAAATACAATTTAGGAGTGATACTTCAATTCTCAACTATTCAAATCATTAATTAAACGTACAATATATTCAATATTTGTTATGTTTATTCTGAATTAATTAATAATAATGTCGGAGCTAAACCAATTTAGTATTTTAAAGTCTACTATTTTATGTAAACTTCTTATCTAATCTTTTTTCACGAATTATATTCAAAAACTTAATTTTCTAATTGTATATAAATAAAGACACATTATTACTGCGCATATGCGCAGCAATATAAAAGATTGAACTTTAAATATCACATCGTATAAAAAATATCGTCCAATAATGCCGCAATTAATCAACCAAATGTAAAGTAACCCCTCTAAAAAAAAAAAAAATGTTGAGATAAAAACCGATAAAAAAAAAACTTTATAAAAAAAAATAATAATCGCCGATTGTAAAAAGCGTAATTTCACGAGGGCGTATAAAAAGGTAAATTTCGATTTGAACAGGAGCCCCAGCGATTCGAGGACTTCCGATCTTCGGAAAGCAATCGTCATAAAACGTTCGCGACCCTCAGAGCGCCGCGGCCACTTCCGATCGAGTCCGAGGGGGTAGGTACCGCGCGTGGATCCTCAAACGATCTACCGGCACGACACTGCAAGCCCACTTCTCCATTTCCGCGCGAGACACACGCCTAACGCCTGCGCGTCACGATACGCGCCAACCATCGATCATCCGCGCCGGGAGTCGATTGCCTCGGAAATTCGCCCCGACGATAACTCCCTCGTTCGTTTTATGGAGCGAGATGAAAACGCGGAAAATACACTTCGTGGATTATTAAGGCGAAAGCTTTAAAAAAAAAAAAAAAAAAAGAAGAAGAGTGCATCGCTCATAGGGTGATAGCTATTTTTTAAGTGTCGGAAATTGGAATAATTTGCGCATCGTATATATGTTTACGGTGTGGTTGTTATTTTGAAGATATACGTACTTTTAAGAATTGATCGACTGATCGGTAGAATATAAAATGTGATAGGTTTCTTTTAGAGGCTTTTATGTAGATCAATATATATATAGTAAAAAAACTTTCCTGATCATTATAATTTTTATCACATTTTTCAGTGATACAAAGTACATTTTAGACACTGCCACTTCATTGCTGGATGGGTAAAAAACAAATTAAATAGATGTGTTCACAAAACTCCTCAAAGTTCTAATATTTCTCAAATTACTTTCCGCAAGTGTAATTTTTTTTTTTTTTTTTTATTTTCAACATTTTCAATTACTTTCAATAGTAATTTATCATTTCCAAGCAGTCGAACTTCAACGAGAAACCGAAACCCTAAGAACTTTCAAGTTTCCCGAGGAAAAAAGTTCAGCTGTCTCATTCGTGATTAGACGTGATTCCCACTGCCCCGCAACTGTCGTTTCTCTCTTTCTCTCTGAAATCGGAGAAAAAAAAGATCCTCTTCGCTCGAGCAAAAGTGAATAAGAGCCGAGAGCAGGTGAGGAGGCATCTCCGGCCCTTTTCCGGAAAACTGCTCAATTAAATGGCGCCGACTTTCTTCTTCTCGGCCCTCCTTCGAGCTCCGGAATCGGAAGGAGACCCCCGATGGAGTCACGAGGCGCGCGCGACGACGGCATTAAACGCCGGATGGGAATTTACGGTAAAGGCGCGCAAAAAGGTGAGGGAGCAGGTCACGGTGGGTGGCAATCGTTATAGGAGCCCAGCGACAAACTGGAATTTTTAATTACGAAGAAAGGTAAAAGTATTTTAAAAGTCGACTTCAAAGGAATTTCCGGCAAGGAGCTCTGCGACTGCAAGGAAACAATTAAACGGGTTAAGTGTTTCAATTTCTCGGACCCGAGAGATGAAAGTGATGAAAGTTCGGTCGAACCGGCGAATTTTTAAGACGCTTGTCCTCTTTTCGTTTCTCATCATTTGTGTGTGTAACTGATCCATCATATTTCAAATTTGATTGATTTTTCAATTTTTTATTATTTAATTAATTAATTAATCGTTGAATCTATGAGTAGCAGTATTTTTCTCCAAATTTACTCATGTTTTATGATAAAACTCGTTATCAAGAGATTCATCTCAAAATTTACCTAACGGTTAAGTTACATTATATAATGTTATGCTTCATTATATATCTACATTGAAGCGTGTTTTAATATAAATGAGTAAAATACTCGATATAAATATTAGGAACGTTTAATAAATTTTTAATAATCTCATTGGACACTTTAATAGTCTATTATTATTACCAATTGCACCAGTGAATAAAAAATAATGGATTTGCTAATTATTAATTAGTGATCATTTTTTATTTATATGACCATGATTTTACATGTTTTCCAATTAAATAATTATCTATCGTTATTTTTCTTGAAAATATATGTAAAAATATTGTAGAAAGTAGAATAGAATCATTATCAAGTTGGTATGATAAAAAAATAATTGCCAAACTCGTTTATTTCGATCATAAAAATATGCTGTATCGTTCAAATGAAATTATTGAAGAAGAAGTCACGAATACAGAAGGAAGACTTAAAAAAATTGGGTCGACTAGTGTACATCTTTTTAACGCCAACTGCAAAAAAGCCAAAAGAGACAAAAAAAAAAAAAGGAAATCGTATAAAAAAAGGCGAGCGCGAAACGCATAAAATTAATCGGGAATCTCGCGGAAGCGGAAGCGAGGACTAAGAAAAAAAAAATGATTCGCACCTCCCGCCGTAGCTTCTACTTCCGTGAACAAAAAGAAAAAAAAAGAAGATAATTCGCCCCGTCGTCAGGGGGACTTTTGAAAAATTTTCCCGGGTTTCCAATCGATGCTCCCCCTCGCTGCGCGCTTTTACGCGTCTGCCAGTCGCGCCACTTTATCCCCTTCATTTCGCCGTGGTCTCGCTCGCACGCGTTAATGGAAAGCCGTTAGCGAGGGCGTTTTAATATCGGCCACCAGTAAAGCCCTCGTATTGCGCCGTAATTTCCCCCCCGAGCTCGCGCAGGCCCGCGGCGACGCCACGCTTGCCGCCGAGTCGCACGCGAGTGTGTGTGTTTTCTCGCGGCTGCACTGCCGATGGAAAAATAGCCGCGTGCTTATTATACCCATCCTTTCAATATATTAAAATTTTCTTTTTGTTTATTTTTTTTCTTTATTTTTGAGGTGAGTCGGAAAAGGGAGCTGAGCTATGCGAAGGTTGATCGAACCGAAAAGTTTTTTATTATGGTATAATGTATATATTTTCTTTTGTTATAGCACGTACATGCAACTGTGATGAGATAATTTTGAAATCGTAAGTGGATTTTTCAATGATAGTAAACAAATTTTCAGTTGGAATTACTTTTTTTTATCTGCAGTGTGAGATAGTTTTGGAGATATTAGGCATTCCCAATTTTTTTTTAATCGATGAGAAAGAAAACTTCTAGGACACCGAAACTTTTGTTTTAATAAATGACATAAATCTGGTAGCCTATAATTATCTTGTTGAAATGAAGATTAGCGTGTCCACTAAGGTGAGAACATTTTTGAAAAATTACATTCTTTCTAAAGAGATTTACCTTTTACCCAATAAATGTGGGTATTAAAAAAATAAGGAAGAAAAATTCCTTATTTTTAAATTAATCCTTCCACCTTTTCTTGGGTAAAAGGTGAAAATCACCTTTAGAAAGAAGAGAAATTGCACACAGGTTTAATTTCCCGTTGCTTTTATTTACACTATTAATACCAAATATATAAGAACTTAAATAATTGAAAAAGTAGACTTTAGAAAAATTAATCAATAAATAAAGAAGCTGGAAAAAAGATTTTTCTCTTTCACAGAAATGTTATACTTCACGAAAATTAATAAATAAATAAAAAGGCTAAAAAAAACTATAGCATCTCTGGTCGTTCGCAGATACGTACTTCAGGATAATTAATCAATAAATAAAAAAAGTTTTTTAAAAAAGTATCTCCTGCACCATCATTTACAGAAAGTGTGTTTCAGGAAAATTAATCAACAAATAAAAAGAGTATTGCTTCCTGTCAATAACGCGGAAGGGAAGAATCGATCGGTCTCATCGATTTACAGCTTTAATCAAGCCGACTTTTATACACCCCGTTAACTCGAAATGACGAGCGAAAATAAAGAGAGGCTGCGCTGTAAATACCGGCGGGGCTTGATTTTATATATGCGTTGGCAAAGCTTGAGTTTCGCTTTAACGACACACCCGCGGAATTTAATAACGCAAAAAAAGGGGCGCGCGCGCACGGAACACATCCCAGCGTCATATGCGCGAATGCGCCCTTTTACGGCCGGAGGGAGCTCTTCTTGACTATCTTGCGATACTTTATACTTCAATAAACTTTTGTTAGGAGGTTCGATAAGCTCTCGTGCGTTTCCCCCGCAGTACCCGAGGACCCCTAAGTTTCTTCCGACTTTCCGACGATAACGAATCCTATATACATATATATATATATATTTTTTTTTAAAGATAAACGAGCCTTTTGAAAGTTCGAAACAAATCGGCCGAGTTTAAGCCTGAAAGCTACCTATGTTTGAATTAAAAATTTAACTAAGTAATTTTTTGTTGCCATTCTTCGTTTATTTTCTAATTTTGATCGGCAATGTTTTAACGGCGATAATAAAATTATACTAAAGTAATCATAAATTGCTTTTGAACACTTCGATGGATAATTTTTAATGAACCTTTACAACGCCATTAAAAATATTTGATTATCGGATGGGACATGTGTATTTTAAGGCATACGTGAACTATAAAAATGTGTATTAAATATATGTATATAGTTGATATCTGTGACAATGTTAGAATTAATATGATATCAATGTTAATAATTATTAATGCATGGAGAGACTGGAGATTTAAAAAATTACCAATCTGTCACGGAAATCGTGGGATTCCTTAAATTCTGACAATTTTTACTAAGTTAGTAGCAAATTTTTGCCATGGGGTTGGCAATGTTTACAAAAATTTAGTAAAATTTGTCAAAAAGTCGATCAAATTTGTCCGGAATTCGGTTACTCTTTATTAGAACACTTACGAATACAGTCCCTTTCTTGTTAAGTATTGCAACAATTTGTAACGACTCTATTTCTTACCTGAAACAAACATATAAAAACAAAAAATTAGTACAAACTTTTACGTAAAATACATTTGCAATTTGCATATACGCATAATTATTAATTAAAATTGTATTTTTAAACAAAATATTTTAATGTCCCGTAATATAAATAAAATTATTGCTACAAGCTCCAGTATCACTCATATACTGCTTTCGATTTTTTCCCCAACAACGCTATATCAGTGCCGAGCCTTTAAATCACATCGAAAATGTATCTGGAAATGAAAATTGGTCAATTTAGGGCGAGAGAAGTAGGGGGAGGGGCGAAGTCTCGTGCATATGCGAAGCGAGCTATTGAATTAACGGAAACTTGACCGCGCTAATTTCATTGAACTTCGCGAGCTAAGTCCCGATCGACTCGACGAAGAATACATAACGAGGCCATAGCATTTTGAATCGCGAATCGATACGCGGGAAAACTTTCAAATTAACGCATTTACATGCCCGCGGCAGCCTCGCGAGTTGCCAGTTTCGCGATAAATACCCGGAAAGTTAATTCGATTGTTTGCGCCTCGACTATAGGGATGGAAAATTAAGTTATTAAGTGATCGTTTATGCGAGCGCACGTTCTTTTATGATTTTAGCTTGCGGATTCGTTCGGACTTTTACTCGGACTCGGCGCATTAAAAAGCGTCCGAGTATCCGCTTTAGATTATCTCGGCGTTAAATCGACGTTTCGTTTTTCTTTAGCCGCGTATTGTACATAATACGTGCGGTGCAAAGTTTACGTTGTAGCTTGGGCGCACTAATGATGCTTCGCGTTTCTATGCCGGTTTTGACTTTCTGGACGGGAATTTATACATGTTTCCGTACTTTATTTTTTTTTTTAATGTTCGTGTAGAAGGTTCACTGCTTGGCTTTCTTTTTCTTTTGTTATGGAACTAATTATTCTCTAAAATTGGAGAACTGGATTAGTAGTAGTAATTTTTTATTGTTACTCGTGCCTTTTTTACTTCAGGTTAAAAAATTTTATTTTTAATTTAAGTTTTAAAATAAACAAACGAAATGTTAGCTTATCTTTTTTGCGTAGTATTACGGAATTGAGGATATGTTATACATTCTCCAAAAGAATTTACTTCGTTATGTTTTCAATAGTAAATAAAACCATCGAAATATAAATGTATTTATTCAATTTACAAAGATTTAAAAATGCGATCAATTTATCTGCCGCATGAAGTCTTTATTTGAGATTATACATATGTTATTTTACTTGCAAATTCAAACTTTTTTTTTTTCAAATCAAGACATTATAATTAAAATTTGTTTTAATAAAATTTAATTTAATCAATACATTAAAATTAAAATTTAAATTTAAATATAAAAGTAAATATATTTACTTTTAAATTTTCCATATCGAATATTGAAGATAAAAACGTATCGCTAAATTCTAAAAATTGAATGCCTTTAAAAATTTACTCCTCGCACACGAAGTATCAGTATTTTTTAACTCGAGTAAATATTTCAACGAGCAATACACAGACAATGAAAACTAAGCCATCAGCAGCGACGAAATAAAAAGTCCGTGAATGCGCGCACACGTAAAAATTGATATCTAGTATAAAGCCATTCATTTTCAATTCTATGTAAACAGCTCGTAAAATTTAATTTACGATTCGCAAATGCGCAAACACGCGAGAGGCGATATGTGGCCCCCGATGCGCATCGGATTTCCGCGCTCAAGTCAAACGCCGGCAACCCAATTTCGGCCACTCGGCAAAAGAGAGTCAGAGATATATACGTGTATATCGTGTATATATATA
>JAWWEN010041450.1:0-13007 GCA_035582955.1 Sycophila texana
GGTTGGCAATTTTTACTTACTCATTCTCTCCGTGTATACAGCATAGTAATTTTTACTAGACATTTCTCTCAGTGTGTACTTGGAGTAAAAACTACAATATTGTCTGGCAAAATTTACTGTATTTTTTGCAAATTTTACTATAAAGTATGGTATCTTTTCTTTACAATGTGAATACGTGACCACTTTCCCAGACACTATAGTAAATAGAGATTTCTCTCAGTGTGATATTGTGTGTATACATACCGAGTTTTTTTGAAGTATAATACATATAACCAAGATTTTTTTTCTTGTTTCGAGGTACACGAATACTGAGATTTTTTTTCGCGAGGTACACCCCTACCGATAATTTTTTTGTTCGAGGTGCGGTCTCTCGGTGGAACTTTTCGAAATTCAGTCGCATTGCGAAATGCAGCTGATTGAGTGTATATAGATCAGCTTTTACGAGGTGGTTATGTATACGGATGATTGGATTTTTATCGTGGCTACGATTTCCGAGTTGATTTTTCATTTCATTTTGTTCGAAATATATTTAATTTTATGTAAATGTTTGTCGGTCATCAGATTTTTATTACCAAAAGTCTTATCTAATAGTTCTACGAATCTACATTTTATGAATTGATAATGATCGAATTCGTGGTAATTTTTTGGACTTTTAATTAGAATGACTATAAAAATTCAATTAGTTTTCTACCAGTTTAAAGTTATGAAATGTTTTCGAGAAATCTAGGACTACTATACTATACAGTGATTCCGTTACAAAATGTTCGATTACAAAAAATAATATTCTTTTTTTTCGAGAGTTACGTATCGAAGTAACTTCGAGATTGTTACAAAATTGTATCAAACATATATTGCAATACTGCATCTTGTAAAATGATAATCAATCGATTATTGTTCTTTTTCATAGAAAAATACACGTCAGTGTTTACGTAAAGAAGTATTAATTCATTATGCAAAATTGCTTGAAGTAACAGCATTAAAATGAAGTCTACTGCATCCTATAATAATAATGAATAATTGTGACATAAATCGATTGCTAATTCTTTGAATGATTATTGATTCAACCAAACGTACTTCGATCTTGAAACTTCGAAACAAAAAGAAATTCTCTATAACGCGTATATTACGAATTTTACGTATTTCACGTATAATATCTACGCGATCGCAACGAAACGATTGCGCGAAATAAAGAAATTGCATGGAAACGAAGATAAACGCATATAAAAATTGTAAAGATTGCACCATCTTCGCTCGCGCGCAGCTGGGCAGCGCCCGGAACAATCTCAATCGCCCTACATTCATCACAAGATCCGCGCGCTCTTATCTCACTCGGTGAAACTGGCCTCTCGTACCAGACAGCCCCCCGCGCTCCAGTCTTTAAGGCCCTCCCCGAGCCGAAATCCAATTAAACAATCGCCATCGCCTCCGAAAAGTAAGAAGTTTAACGGCTGTCCCCCATCCGGCTTAATGCAAAGAAACGAGCCTGGCGAACTTATAATGCGATTTGTTTAATCGGCGCCGTGCGCACCCTTTGTCCTAGACTTCCGCCTTCCCGCTCCCAGCTCTTCGTAAATTACACGGCTGTTTGCGCCCGGCGCGAACTTTTCGCGCTGCTCGCGTGTTTATTCGGCCGGCGAGCGAGCGCCGGAAGCTTAATAAGTCCGAGGAGGACACGACGCCGGGGCGCCGGGGCAGAGCCGTACACTGCGGTTTTCTTTGCGAACCCTGACCGAAATTAAAGCTACGTCCGCTCCGCATAGAGCCGAGGAGGGAGGCCGATGGGGGTGAAATGAAAACGGACTGAGCCTGCTTTCTTTTTGTTCCGGAGAGGGGTGTACAGTGATGGGTATGGTATAAGGATTTATTTCGAAGATTCTCGTTTTATTTTCTTTATTGTATTTTTTATTTCGTAGTTCTTTTGTTGTTGGTAATTAATTATTACACTTAAATGTAAATAAGCTTCAATTTTATATCAGAGAGTGAAGAATGTATTTATTTTTTGTTATACTCGAACCTACTGTATCTAATTTTTTTTGTATTATTTGCGGATAATAAATGACTTGCAATTAAAAAATAATTTTTTATTTGAACACAATTATAATATCGATAAAGTTAAAGTGTGTTAAACTAGTAGCATAGAAATCCAGATGATAATGCTCTGAGTATTTTATTAGTAGGACGTTTAAGTAAACCGAAGTGGATATTTTAAAATGAATTTTTCCGTGTGATTTAATTTTGTAAACTGATAATAAATTATCTGGAAAGATAATCCAGGATTTGATTGCTCATAAAGATTCCACTCAATGCAACGAGATAGTCACCGTCACCTACGTTCATGTAGCATTAAAAAAAAAAAAACTCCATGGCTTACCACACCCGTCTGTTTCTACTTAAACTAAAATTCTACCTCCAAAAACTCCTTACAACTGCAACTAAAACACACGTCCTATTTATCCACTAAAAATGATACACTCAATGATTTTCTGTCATTCTTAAGGTCACGATTCATCGCCTCCTTCACAAATTCATCGAACACCCCGAAAATTAATATTCGAAGTCGCCTCGCCGAGCGAGGCTAAGCGACACGCCGCCTCCAGCCGCTCGTTCCAGCCAAGAAATCCCTCGGAATAACGCGATCGTCAATCCCGCCGAGAGCTCGCCTAATCGCTCGGCGCTTCCTACGTAAGACCCGCGGCCTCCTTCCCCCCGGAAACCCGGCTATCTCGGCTGGCACGTTCGGCTGGGCTCGGGATTCGACAAACACGCGGGCGCCGATGCGATGACGATTCGCGCACTCCGATGCGCGCGCCCGTAATTGCCTCCGCCCGATCAGGCTCACAAAGCGGGGGGGCGAGGGGAAGGAAAAAAAAAAGACACGGGGCCCCACCCCGAGAGCCGCGTCACTGTCATGGCAACAACGATCCGCCGACTTGCGCCCCGGTGGAGTGCGTTCTGCGACGCGCCAAGGAGGAGGAGGCGGCGTAAGATGCAGGTGTGTCATTAGAGGGTGGCGAAGGGGATTTTTTCGAATTGCGTGACGAGAGATCAGTCAAAATGTTTCGTGAAAAAAAAAAAGAATCTTTATTTTCTTTTTTCTTGTTTTTTTTTTTCTGGAATTGTTGCATCGGTATTTCGAATTGTTTCATCTAATAGTGAGGAAAAATCATACCGTTCTAGAGGAGAAAAATAATAGTAGTGAGCTTAAAGTAATTTTATTAATTAATTAATTCGTTTAAAATAACACTGTGAAAATATTATAGTATTTTTATTTACGACTTGCACATGTACACGCTAACACGGCTGTCATTCTAGAGATAATTCATTCATAGAGTTAAATTTGAAATTTACATTAGTGGAGGGAGTGAAAATTATCACTTTACACGAGTAGAATGACTTAATTTTTAGACTAAGATTTTTGAGGTTATATGGTCTGCTCTTTCACTGTTTACATTAGAGTGAAAAAATGACTCTACTTCACTCTAACGGAGGGAGTTAATTTCAATTTAAACGTCGAGTGACAAGTCGTTTCAGCGTGTAGAATTGTAATCTGGATACCTTCTCAATTAAATTTTCGTACACATTTTATTTTGAAATTTATTTACGTAACAAAAGGGTAACTACTGCTTTATACAACAAACTAAAGTAGAAAAACAATCACTTAACGATTAAAAAATGACAAAATAGTATCGCATCGTCAGATGTACATACGAGGCTACGACAATTCACAAAATATTCAGAAAATCGTCAAGCGAATTTCGCCGGCATAAACGTAAATAAAAGGAAGAAGGGTGGGTAGAGGGGTCAGGGCGTCGCGATCCATCGCAGAAATCGCCCGATGAGGCACGCGCCGCGTCGGACCACCGCAATTTGGCACATTCAGCTTGCGCAGCTTGTTGCGTGTCCATTCATCCGGTGGGGCCGGGCGACGAGAGCACCTCCCGTCACGAGGCTGCCCGGCACACGTGATGCGTCGTAAATTTAAAAAAAAAAAAAATGTTTTCTCCTCGCCGACGCGTACGCGGCGCGCATTTTTTTTTTTCGTAGCCTCGCGTCGCTATGGAAGCGCGGCTTCTCTCTTCCTTCTTTATTTTTTTATTTTATTTTTTTTTTTTCTGCGTCGATGATCGATTTATCGGGGAACGGCCCGTTCTTTTTGCTCCCACTCGGCGTTCAACCGTTAGTGCGACGGATTTATTTGACGGGGATGGGAATGTTTTCTTATGAACAATGCGAGCTTTTTTCTCCCTTTTAGGGTGAAGATTGCTTGCAAGGGGCATCTTTTAACGTAAAGAATTTCGAAATTAATTTGGATAAAATTGTCGTACGAAGAACTTAAAAAAAAAAAAATAGGATTTATATACACAAATATTCTGGATTCTCCATACATTTTTTAATTTATATTTAATTTAAAGCAATGCGAATACGAATATTTTTAACGTAATAAGTTTAATAAAACGAAAAGATGAAAAAAAATGTACCTTCCATGTACATCGTCCAATAACAGAAATGTTTATGGACACTCTTTATACGTCGGTCATTACAGATAAATTCAACCCACTTTATTATATCCTACCTTTAATTTTGCATTTTTCATCAAACATTAAAACCACAAATTAAGCTCCCTCCACCCAGAATTACAGTCGTTAAAAGTACCCCTTCTCACGAAACCCCCAAACGAAAATAACGATCCACCCCACGCCATCGGAGCCGAAAGTAACATCAGGCACCTCCAGAAAAAGATGCTCCACCACGCAAAAAAGCCAAGAGCCTCGCGCGATTAGGCATCACTCAAGGAGAAGGTGGTGGTGGAGAGAAGTGTCCCCGAGTGGAGTAGACACCTCGAGTGGGTCGTTTACAAGGGCCGGCGCAGTAAAAAGGGAAGCGGCACGGGGGCCGAGCGCCAAGTGTCGCTTGTTTAGCGTGTAAACAGCGCCGGGCGAGGTGAGCAACAAGTGCCTGCGGCGCGTTGGACGCGCGCCTCCCGACCCACCCCCGCCGACCCTTTGGCAGCGATACACGCTTTTCGCGCCTCCACCGGAAATCTTGGACGCTCCTCGATTATTTACGAGCGCCGGGTGTATCGACGGACTAAGCGGTTTAACGTCATTTGAGCTTTTTAATATCCTCATGAATGTATAAGCTTTTTGCGTCTTCTTTTCGCGTAATGGGAATTTTTTAGCGGGGATTAGTGCGCTTGTTACTGTTTGCTGTTGCTTTATTTTGTTTTTAGTGTAAAAGATACTATTACTATTTCTATTAATTTGGATTATATATATTTTGATGGGTGGAAGTTTTTTGGAGACTAGAATTATGAATTCATATTATTGATCACAATTTTCTGAATATCAGTAAAAACTATCTTGCGTGTTCATGTTTTATTGAAGTTAGAAAAGAAACAGAGAATTTCTACATTATTTTCGAAATAAATTATTTAAAGTAATATTAAAGGAATTTAAATTTTTCAATTTTTTTGAACTTTTCCGTTCCTTGTGATGCTTCATTTTATTAATCTCGAGTGCTCGTAATCCTTAATTTGCATTTAAATCTTTTTAGCGCAATAATCAGAGTTTTAAAAATTAAACGAAGCATTTAAATTCAACTGCTTAAAAATGATTATGCACACGAAGATATACATTTTTTAATGTTTGTAAATTTTTTAAACGGCATTTTTCAAAAGAACCCCATTTTAATTCAATCAAATATACAAAATTTCTCACAATCAAAAAAAAAAAAAAAAAAAGAAAAGTTTAAATAAAACGCTGCATTGACCAACGAGCACCCTGCGCGATCAGAAATGGAACGTACGCTAAAAGAAAAGAAAAATCCTCTCCCAAATGAAAACTGAAATCTTAATTGCCGGCTGCGCATAATCTGGCGCGCGCGTCTGAAATAAGCTGCAACGAAGTTAAAAAGGGCGCCAAGGGGGATGAAAGGGAGGGGGACAGCTCTCGATTATGGAATAATTTTCCGGCGTCGCGTCAGCGAGCGACACTTGGCTGGGGCTTGCTAACTCACTTGCCGCGCGGCTGATTGACGCGTTCGGCCATTGTCGCATTAGCATAACCACCCCCGCGCGCCTGGAGACTTCGCGGCCGAAGGTGAAGAGTCGCGTCAAATCGAGTTTGCCTCGGCGCTCGTCTGGGCGCCCCGCGGACGTGGCCTCGCGCTCGAATCTATTAGAATAATTTTTAACAATCTAATTTTAAATTCCGGAGGCGCTCGACGACGGCGACGACGACGGGCCGCTTATTAAAGGGACGCGAGCACCGGAAAAGAATAATTTTAATGCCATTTTGGCCTATCGGCGCACGGCCCCTTGAGTTCGCGGCTCATTGAATATTCGCCGGAGTCTTCGTTACGGAACTTCCGTGAGGATGCGACGGTCTCGGTCCTGTCCCTCCGATAGGGACCCAGAGAGTTTCTACGGGCGACTGGCGAATCGGGGATGCTCGAAAGGAGGTGAATTCGAAATTTTGAGACTGCGAGTGCGGTTTTCAGGTCGATGATTTTGTGAGCGACGGATGCATTGTGAATTGTTTTCATGTTTGTTTATTTACGTATGGAAATTTACAGATGCGAGAGAATTTTTAGTTTACGTTCGATAGATTGATTTCGTTTTCTTTTTATAGCCGTGATTATTATACGTATTACATACTTTATGCATCTAAAAAGACTTGCATATCTTTTATGTCGATTCAAGAGAAATAAAATTGCATTATTTATGTAATATTTTATTTTAATGTAGCTAGTTTAACAAATCATTGACAGGAGTCTTGACGTTAAAAATTAACCTTAAAAAATTATTTTTTAATTAATGTTGATTATCTAATGGAAATTTCAAATTATATACTTATACAGCAATGGTCTAATTTATTCAAAGTAATGATGTTGTATCATCACATTTCTTTATTATTTTTATTTTATTTTATTTTACACCATTATACGGGCTAAAAGCCCATTACAAAAGCAAATAATAAACATTAAAATTAACTTAAAACTAAATGTACAAAGAAAATAGAGATTAAAGTGAAGGGGCACAGTGCAAATTCTAAGACACCAAACAAAATAAAGGAAGCTAAAATTTCTTAGTATTATTATTTAAAAAATAATTATTGTCAGTATCTATAATTAATTTTACTTCATTCTCTATATTTTATTTATTTCATAAAATTTATCGTAAAAACTACTCTATTTATTTTACTATCTACCGCTTGATCAAACAATAACCTTTTAAGGCGAGGTAACCTCGCCTTAAAAAATCAGCCTAAAAAAAATCCACTCTACCTCTCAAAACTTTGAATACGAAACGACAAAAAATCACCTCTCTTTCACCTTCAAAAAAAAAAAAAAAAAAAAAACGCCAACGCACCCCAGCTCCGGTTCGTTCAAACGCAGAAAATAAAAGAGAGAGCATAAAATGGTATAAAAATAAAGCTTCGTTCGCGCGCGCTCGTCCCCCGTGAACTTCTCGAGGCGCGGCGGGAGGCTCGCGCCTCTTGAATCGACATTAATCGAGGCCGCTTATCAAGCGGCTGGTGCGTATCGCGCGGCGCATTATCGGCTAGTTGAACTGGTTAACGGGTGAAAGAATCTCCCGGGCCGGCGTCGCGCAGACCGAAGAAAAGCGGCGCCGCCAGTGCGTGCGAGCGAGAGAGAAACAGAGTGTAAGAGGAGGAGGAGGAGGAGGTGGAGGAGGAGGGAGACGCGCAAGCCTCTCTGATAAGACCGGTATTATACAGAACGGGCCTCGGGATTCCATCACGTGTGCCGCTACGCGACGACTGCGTGCGCGTGAATGTCCGAGCAGTAACGAACATTCCGATCGATGTACCCTGCGCTTGCATTTCATTTTATTTTATTTATTCATTTATTTATTTATTTATTTATTTTTGTTTGCTGTTACAAACTCTGATTCTAATTTTTTAAGTAAATGATTTTCAACGCGAATTTAGATTGATTTATTGAATATAATATTATGGATTGTACGCATATTTGTGTCATTTTCTTTTTTTTCGTACTGAGCGATCGTGCACATGTACATTTTTTGCTAACGTAAAATGAATATAAAGAAACTTAAAAAAAAATATTATTATGAAATTAAAAAAAGAAAAATTATGTTTGAGGAAGCTAAGTGCCAGTTTATTGGCAGCGTTTTTTTTTGTTTGCTGTTTTAGTATCTAATGTATTTAATTATTAAAAATATAATGGTGAAAAAGAACTGCTAGTATGATATACTTATAAGATACTATAGCCATTCGTAACGGCATTAAGTCAACAGCGCGAACTCACGAATTTACGACAATGAAATTGTACGATTATTTCATAAACAACCCCGAGTTGACAAGTTTACACGCTTCTTTCTAATAAAATAAATTAATTTATTGCCGCAGTTGCACAATCTCGCATAAAATGCAGCGCACATGACTCGCACGGGCGGTGCAACGAGTAGTAAGTGATTCACGTGCGCGTGTGCATGCACACATCGCTATGAACTTATTAATAAGATCCGAAACTTACTTCGCGCGTTTCTCGCTTCGTCTCCTCCAAAAACCGAACGTTGCACATATACACAGTGTCCGGCATCGGCTAAAATTTTATCCGGCGGCGCCAGGCCCAATTATCCGCATTCATAATCAACCACCTTATTCAGCCGCGGCCGAAATAAACCAATAAAGCTCGCCCCACCTCGAAACGTGCTAACCCACCCGCGTACCCACACACGAAAAGCCTCCGCCCCGCGCGGGTAAAATACGTGCTACAGTGTGTATATATACTTTCGCCTATGCGAGAGAGAGAGAGAGAGAGAGAGAGAGAGAGAGAGAATCTCCCTGCCGGAGAAGAAAAAATCTCATTCAGCCGAAGCCCACGAAATCCTTTCACCCTCCGTCAGAAGGGAAAAAAAGGAGTAGGAGGAGGACGGAGAGGGTGGGAAGAGGGTGAAGGAAGGGCGAGAGCGCGCGAGGTAACGTCGAGAAGCGCGCCTGCTGCGCAGAAAAGAAGCCTTACGTAAGAGAGGGGCGTCGGGCGGGAGAGCACAGCGCGAGAGGCGATGGAAGTAGGTCAGCGCCTGGCAGACTCGCCGCTGACCGAAACCCCCCCCCCCTCCCGCGCGCCCTTCCGCCGCCCTTTTTTCCGGCGCCCTCAGCCCCGGGAAATTCGCGGGGAGAGAGGCCCCGGCGCCGACACGACGGAGGCTACTGCGAATCTCCCCTTCTCCGGCCTTTTTTTTTTGGTCGGTATTGAGGTCTCGGGACTTCTCGCTTCGCGGGGGAGAAAAAGCTTCCCTCGACGAGGGCGTATGGTTCTTTTTTTTTTCTTTGCAGGATGCAAGTCGGTACTTCAAGGTTAGGATGTAGGCTTTTTCTTTGCTGCGGGGGTGAAAGAAAATTTAAAAATGAAATTGAACTGTGTGTTTGAGGTGTTGGGAATATTGAAAGAAGAATTACGGAGTGGGGTTTCTTTTTTTTTTTTTTTTTTAATTTAAAAGAGCGTTTCACCTTGAGACGCTCTGATGGGAGGTATGAGGATATAGTGGTGAGTTTTCTTCGACGAAAAATTGTAAATTTTTATTTGCATATCAATGTACGTTCAGGAAAATTGGATTTTTAATGCTCGTAAAGTGACTTCTGTAGTCTAACTGATGAGGAATAAATGTGCAGTAACTAGGAATTGTTCAATATAGAATTGAGAGTTACATGGGCCGAATATTAAGTGTATATTCGTAATACATATAGATTAGTCAAGTCATTGGTTCGTCTGTGGTTATAGTATTTATTTTATTCGATTTGTCACCCTATAACATTTTACTGTAAATCTATTCTTTCAAGGTATAAAAACTAATTTTTTTATATTTATCAAAATTGTACAAAATTAATTCATAAAAAAATTGAAACATAAATCCATTTATTGTACCCAACGAATAGATTGAATTATATAAGTAAATTGTTTTTTAACTTTCGTTTCTTTTTCTATCAATAAAAAAGACGAGAAAGATCGGAGAAGAATTATTACGCCATTCGCAACTTTCCTCCTTTCGATTAAAGAAAAACTGCCTCGCTGTTAGCCAAAGAAAAAAAATATGTTATAAAACAAAATTAAAACTAAAAAAAAAAAAGAAAATTTATTTGTTATTATAACAAAAAAAAAAAAGAAGAAATGAAGGCATCAGGCTTCCTCAAAATCCAAAGAATTTCAATTACCACGACTTCTTTCCCATTAACGTTGTTAATACTCCATCCTCCCTAGTCACATCTTATATATTATCTACCCTTCCCTCAGTCCCACCCGACTAATTTCGCCAAAAATCGAAGGTTGATTAGCCGCGCTCGCCTCTGCGCACGAGAATAGCCGGGAGAAAAATTCAGAGAGCTCGAAACGGCGGCCGTGTATTTTTAGCCCGACCGCATGGGTTAAATAGACCGCGCTCAAGGGTAAGATGCGTTTCGCAATCTCCGCGCTCTCGACGAACTTTTCGGATTTTTCGTCGTCCGAGCGAGCGCGGCACAAGAGAAGAAAAAAAAAAATGGTGAAGCCGGTGCTGCGTAGAAAATCGCCAAAGGTCGGGCCGTTCTTGGAGGAAGGCCGCGCAGGGAGCGAGGAGGAGTTGGAGGAGGGGGAGATCCGGCTTTATCGGGAGGAATCCGAGCGTTCCCGATGAATAATTCACGAGGATCGCCTCGCGAGACCGTTACGCTCGCCCGACGGCCGCGAGACTTTCTCCGCGGACCAATTATGCGCGCCGAATTTTTCACGCGCGTCGATGGGCACACGTTGCGGGATGCTGTGGTGACTGGTGAGGCGGTGATAAGCCCTGATGTCTGTACTCTCGGGTGGGAGTGTCGATGGACGGAGGGGGCAGGGGCCCCCCTGGACTTTTCGCAAAAATCAACGGAACTCATGAATAATGCACGGTGGAGTGATCTTTTTTTTTCTGTTGGTTTCGAAAAAATTAGCTCGAGGAACTGCGAAGATGTGGCTGCAGTTGCTGGCGGATAAGTTTCGTAACGAGTATAAGATTTGAATTAAACGAAATTGTAGAAAGTTTGTGAGTAGCTTGACATTTTGCTGATTTAATCTTTATTTTTTTTTTTATTTAATTAATGATATTATGGTTACGAAACATCATTGTTCGACGTTGGACTTTTGAGAAAATATTATTTGATTGAACGTTTTGTAAATAAACTATTCTACCAGTGTCTTGACTTCAAAATCCAATGACTTATAGAAATTTGGTATGAATATTTTTTATGTGGTATAAATTTATACGCTACTATTATTTATTCAATCAATAATTTGTTAATCTTTCTACGTCATTTGTAACTTTTTTTATAGTATTATTGCTAAATATAAAAAGACGTTATTGAAAATTGATAAATCACGTAAAAGAAATATTTTAAATCCATGACTGTGTACG
The DNA here is from genome assembly GCA_035582955.1 of Sycophila texana. Taxonomy (NCBI): domain Eukaryota; kingdom Metazoa; phylum Arthropoda; class Insecta; order Hymenoptera; family Eurytomidae; genus Sycophila; species Sycophila texana. The sequence goes on from JAWWEN010041450.1 coordinate 11,414, forward strand.
TACATTTTATTGTTAAAAAGTAGTTTTTCAGTAAACTCATAAATTTTCTTCTTCACTCAAATAACTCGATATATATTCCAATTTTTCATATTTTTCAGGCATTGATACGAAAAAAAATGTTTGAACTAAAAAAAAACGAATATTTGTTTACATTAGCGGGACCATGTTTTCTAAATTTTTTATTTTACATAGTTAAAAGTAAATAATTTAATATTTAAAACTATCTTTACGATGCAATAATTTTGCAATAAATATAACTAGCCTATAACTAGCCTAATTAATTCTTATTAGGTATTTTCTACAAATTATAAAATAAATTATATTTATAGTTTCAAGTTTATACATCATTTTGCATTTTTCATCTTTAATAAACTATAAATGTTGAACATTAAGGATACGAGATCTGCTTGCTACTTTATTAAATAAATAATTACATTCATTTAATATCTCAACATTAAAATCTAAAATTACTTAACAAAATCTGTCTTACATTTTATAATAAAAATAATAATAACTTTTCGCACGTAACATGCGACTATCAACATTTTCTAAATTAATATTTCACACTTCAGGTTCAGACGACTGCAATAAATAAACAAAGAACACTTCGCCGAAGTCACATCCTACTCCACCGCAAAAAACCAAAAGAAAAGAAAAAAAAATCTCACTCATACTACCAACAGCTACACGTGCACCTCAAACTCTCGCCTAACGCATCACCGCGTGTAAAAATTAACGCCGAGCGATCGTCACCCCAAGGCCGGTTAACAGCACCACTGCTCGCACGTGCGCACCTCCCCGACCGCCTCCCACGAGGAAACGCCGCTCGCAGGTCGGAGCGATATCTGCGCAGCGACATTCCGCGGCGCGCGCGCGACGCTCCCGTCGCCGTCGAGGCCGACCGGTTCGAGAAGCCGCTCCGGGGCCCCTTTCCACCTTCCCGCGCTTTTTTCGAGCGCACCGTATGGGAGAGCCGAGCGCGCTCGAGAAAACTAGCTGAAAACGTCTTCTTTTTATACTCCTGTTGCCCGCTTTCGATGCTTCCTCGAGCTCGTCTCGTATTTTTTTTTTTTTTCTTTTTTGCGTTCTTTTAAAGATCGTCGGTGCGAGGTCTCGCTTCATTTTTTTTTCGCTTTGCCACGGTATGCTCGGCTCGCGCGCGGAGGGGAACGATGACGGGGACTTTTTCGAAGCGCGAGCTTTCGAGTGGGCAATAATCGAGGTGTGATTTCTGGTTTGAGATGTTGGCGCGCCGCCTGATTAGCGGGAGACTCTTACTGGTCGATTTTGAGGCGCCGGGTTTGCGCGATAAATTTCGCGGGGGTAATTTATTGCACTTTTTTTACGTTCCGCGGAATTTCGAATAAGTATTCGGCGTTCCTTATAACGATGAAAAGCGCATTTCACTTTTTTTTTTTTTTGTGAGGAAGAAAAAGAATGTTTTTGCTGTTTGCATTGGGAAGTAGAACGATTTAAATTTGCCGCGAAAAAATGTATTTTTCGGATACTTGCCGTGACGAAATAGTATATTACGATACAAGTGCGATAAACATGATTTTTGGACTCGCGTGAGGTTAGCGCCCGAGCGAAGCGA
>JAWWEN010041461.1:0-13007 GCA_035582955.1 Sycophila texana
CAACGTCGCATGAAAATTTCTAGGCGCTAGACAGAGATGACAAAACTATACATCCTTGTCTAGCGCTTAGAAATTTTTATGCGACGTTGCAAATATTTGAATTGTTCTTCGAGTTTCAATTCGAGGCGAGTGTACGTGTTTGCTAATAATTTAAATGTTGTTCTAATTCTTCAGTCATTTCCACCATTGAAGTGAAAGCTCATTTTGATCGATTGATTATTAACGTCAAAAACTAACGTCACGACAAAACTTTTGGTACAAATATTTAATGCATTAGATCAGAAAATTCGTTACCCGAAGTTCGCCATGCGATTCCTTTTCACGGACGGCCATTCATCTTCGTCTCAAGACAAACTTACCCAGCGCTTTCGCTTGTTTGTCCTTGACAACGGATAACAAGTATACTGACCGTCATTGTACGCACAGCTGAATGAGAAAAAAAAATTCATTCATCAAAATGATTTTCTTATTTCACCCGTCGCTGCTTTCGTATCAATTTATCGTTTGCTATTCGTAAACAAAAAAAGTATTTATCTAAAGAATTTCGTATAATTGAAAATCAAAGTAAAAGTGATAAAAACATTGACATTTAATTTATAAAAATGTTTACTTACCAAATTAATTACTATTTAATTAAAAATATTGTTTTCATTATTAATTATTTCGTTTTTTAAATTATATTCTTTTTAAAAAATCACTGTATAACGTGAAGCATTTAAAGAAACAATTTGATTATGATTTTAAGTATAAATTGCAATTAACGAAATAATCATTAATTATTTTGAGATGTAGTTTACTACTCATTTAGTTTAATTTCTGAATGTCATTTATTTTAGTACCTCATACATTAGAATATATACATAAATGAATAAAATATTAGAAACAGTAAATAAATTCATATTTGATTGAAAAGTTAACACAATGAAACTTATTTTTTAAATTCAAAAGAGTTAGCAGCAGGGGTTTTTCTCACAGGACCTGCCGCGCAACAAACTTTCTTGGACTCGTTCTTATTCACCCGTTAATTTTTAATCCACTCTGCTTTATTGTTCACCGTAATCCCTCCCACAGTGGGTAGTCCGGATTTTTTCCAATCTCTGCGCACTTCACCCCCCAGTGTTGACGTTTAAAATTGCTCTGTTCCAGCTCACTCGGGAAGCTCCCCCCTTGCCCTCCAGCGCCATCAAGATTTCATATTCCGCGCTCTCGGGGCAAAGTTTCCCCAGTCTGGGGGCGCGATAAACAAGAAACTCGCGCCAGATGCGAAACTTTTTCGGACGTATGTACTGAGCGTGTTTCGTTTTCGGTTTATAAAATTTCCGGATCTCGAGCGAGCGAGTCCGATGCAATTGGACGCTTCGAATCGCAACAATTTTAAAATGTTTTTTTCGTCGATGCTTTAAAAAAAAAAAACTTTTTTTTTTTATTATTCCACAAAAAAAGATCCACCGGTTAGTGCGGTAATACGATTAAGTAGGTCACTACTTATCGATCCACGCCCTCTACTGAATTAGAAAACATTTTTAAATTTAAAGAAAAATTTCATACTGAAAAGCGTGATTGAACAGTGTGAATTTAAATTTGAATTTATTAATAAATTTTAGTTTATGAAGATACATTTTCTTTAAAAGATTTAATTGCATGGATCCACGCGCTCTACTAAATACATTAGAAAACATTTTTAAAGTTGAAAGAAAATTTCTTACTGATAATTAAAAGTGTGATAATTTAAATTTGAATTTATTAATAAATTTTAGTTTATGAAGATGCAGTTTCTTTGAAAGATTTAATTACACGGATCCACGCGCTCTACTGAATACATTAGAAAACATTTTTAAAGTTGAACGCAAATTTCTTATACTGAAAAGTGTGATAATTTAAATTTGAATTTATTAATAAACTTTAGTATAGGAACATATACATTTTCTACGAAAGATTTAATTACGCTTTAATAGTTTCCATCAGTACGCGATGCTTGCAATTACTCGAGGAAATTCTCTGGCCATCGTGGCGCTGACTAAGCGAAATTCCAAAAATTAGCGCCAAACTCAAAATACCCCTTCCCGTTAACGTAATGAATTTCCCAAGCGCCTCCGGCGAGCGCCCCATGAATCATCGAAAACTCGTGGAAAATTGGCGCCAACGCCTACTTAGGAGGCCGCTTCGGAGAAAGACAATGGGGGCCGGCGCGCGCGATCGTCCCGTCTTCTTTAACACCTCGTCGGTCAGATTTTTGTGCTTCCTTACTGCTCGGATGATTTGCGCCAAGCCACAATGGGAGCGAGGCATATCAACTACCGGGAAAGTGGCCGAGGCGCGAGCCACGGTATACGGCGCAAAAACTGCGCCGAGGGTTGGGGCTACTCCTTAGTGGAGTTTTTCCGTTAAGTTCGTAACGAGAGCAGAGGATACTTTGCATTTTTGATTGACATTCCGGAGCGGAATTTCTACTGTGGGATTTATTGTGAGAGCGTAATTTTAGGCTCGTTTCGAAGTGGCCGGAGGATTTTCAATACTGCCGATACTTGTCGATGTACATTTCTGGTCGGAGTAACTTTAGATGTGCATCCTACATTTCGAGATACCTCGGGTATCTCATACGCGAGACTTTTTGAAAACGGTAATGCTATTGGAGAATTCCTACTCTGCAAATAATCTGATTGTTTGAAAATTCTTAGAAGCTGTAGATGAATTTTAAGGAAAATAGAGAGAGGAAAAAATAATCCCTTATATTAAAATGTATTGCGGTATGATCAAATTGAACTTTGGAGTCTTGAATTATGGAATTATCGAAATTGAAGAGTGTGAAAGTATAGTAGCGATTAAGCGTTTGCTTTTTAGTTTTTGTTAATTTCCGAACTCAAAATCAGCTTTAAATTCTAGTATTAATTATTATACACAACTTATTTAATTTATTTTATTAATCTTCAATTTTTTTGTTTAAAATAGTAATTTTAAACTAATTAGAAAATTTTATAAGTAAGTGATTATTTCAATTATTTTATACTGATGAAATTATAGAAACCTATATGTATAAGCTTTGATTGTTCAAATTCAAATACAAAGTTGTGTATTTTGAAATCATATTCCTTTTTTAAATGCTTCACGAGATGCTTTCCTTATTTTTTTAAGAGACTTAAATTTTATAATAAAAAAGAAAACATTACAAATGAATCGCCTCTAATTCTAATAAGCTGCACAAGATCTAATATCAGGGATTTGAATGGCGAAATCATAGGCAGTTTCTCGTTCGGAGGATTCGCGAATGTCCATTTGTGGGTTAATAATTGAGAAAGTGATAAATTGTTTGGAGAGAGTAAGTTATCTCCGCAAACTTTTTAATTGAGCAATTAAAACGTCTCGTAGATCATACGAAAACCTGAATCCGCGGAATTACGTGAATCCCGCATAACTCCACTATTTCATTCCTTCGCGCTTATTAGATATTTAAAAAATTCACTCCATCAGTTCTCTCAATTTTTGCTCGCTTCCGCTTCATTCATAATCTAACTTCAAATGGAAATACGAAAAATTGACCGGTCATATCCAGTAGATTTTAACGTCCCTGCAGCTTCGCCATCTTCGAAGCTTATTATATCTGCGTTAGAATTTTACGGTTTGGTACGCCAGGGCAGCTTAGAAACAAACTTTCGCTATTTTTATACAATTTTTACGGGTCATTCCCAGTGCGCCGGAGAAATCCTACAGCCGCTGTGCAACCCGCGAGATTGACATTCTTGATAAGGGGCAAACGTGATAACAATAAATTCAAAAGGGTTTATGTGCGATGGGGAGGTGATTCTATACCCCGAGAGAAAAGTTGGATTCCTCGGTAATTAAACGTGACTGGAAAGTGGAGTGCGATAAATCCAATGACTTTTGCAAACTAGTCGAAAGCACGACGACATCGGAATACCCTTCTTAAAGAGCCACTACCAATAGTTTCTTTTTTTTTTTTTTTTAGAAAAGCAGTTGAAAGCTTTGTAAATAATGCTGCTTAAATTTTTATCGTAACAATCCACCTTGAATTTTCATTCAGTCTTTCTGAAGGTAAATATAAATGAAATGTCACTTAAATAAGCAAATAGCCACTTATTTCACTTAACTTCTCTACCTTTATACAATAATTGATAAAAGGTAGACTTCTGGTATTAAATCGAGTGAATATTCTTTTTATTAAAGTCGATGTTCCACTTAGAAAACTTTACATCGTGAGTGATAAGTAGTCTAAGTAAAAATAAAAGAGGCCACAATTAAAATTGTAAAAGAGATGATGGCCTAAGTAAAAATGGAGTAGACGTTTAAAGTGTAAGAGAGCATAAAATTTTCCTCCCATAAATTTTGCAAAAAAAATTGACGTAAAATTTTTCTTCCTGCAAAAAAAAAAGAAGCAGAAAGACGCTTAAACTGAATTTTTCACGCGATTTGCACTTTGGAAGTGTGTTCGCGTGGCACTCGCCGTAATCTCCCAGTGGGGAGTGTGCGTAAGCGTACTTCTCTCGAAAATAAGGAAGGAAATGGATGGGGATGATCAATAAATCTCGAGCTTGTGAATATGCAAAGTAGATTATAAAACCGCGATGCTCTTATCTACTGCCGAGGGAAAAGCGGCGACCGCAGCGGAAAAAAGTCGCATCCCCCCCATTAACTTTATCCCCAAACTTTTTTATACGTACAAATACTTTAAGCGAAGCGGCGTGGGCGGGGGCGACTCTCGAATTCAACTTCTCCCGCTTTGATTGTAGTTACTATTTCGAGAATTTCCGACCCAGTTTAAGGAAGCGCGGGTAAAAATTGCTCAGGTGGATTTAATAATCGTTTATGGAATTATGCGGGAAAATACGATTATGAAGCTTCTACGAACTTTCGCGAAGATTCTTTTAATCAGGCCTTGTCAAACTTTTTACGAGTCTCGGGCAAAATTGTCCATTAGAGAGCGGGGTTTTAATAGCTGAAACGTTGTAATGGTTCAAGTTTGCTTGTAGAATGAATAATAAAAAATTTTCGTAAATTTCCAACTGCTGGAACTTCATTTAATTCACTGTATTTTGAAAGTTCAAATATGTATTCGTATAATTTTTAACTCTGTCTCTGGAAGAAAATTAACCGTAAGTTAACCAGAATATATGGTTCATTTTTTAGTAATTGATCAATTTATTTATTTTGTTAATTTATTAATTATTACAAGGACATTACGTCATTCCGTCTTAACAAAATTCTAACAAATATTCAATAGAAAGCTATAACAAGATCGAAAAACTGTTTACCAGAATCACACACGAATGTGTCATTAAACAGAGACAAAGGAAAAGAATCTTCCTCTTTAAGGTACTAGTAAATTGTTAGTCACGCAACAAGTATCAATTCGGATTGAATTTTTCTTTCAAGTAGTTCAGGATAAAAATAAACAATAAATTACATCTGCAAAAATTGCAAATTTGATTATTTAACCGAATCGCAAGTCAATAAAAAGACTTTTTATAAAAATGCAAAAAAGTTTTGGACGAGTGCGATGGACAGGGTCTTAATTTTAAGTGTCGAGGGATAAGCGGAGTTTTAATTGCAAAATTAAAAGACCGTTTAAAGAAGATTACAAACAATTCGCGTGGGACACGGCTCCTCGAAGAGCTAAAAGATTGGCGCATCTGCGCCATTGTTGCTTTTTATCGGGTCACGAGTAAGTTGGCGAGCTAACGTAATTATTTTCCCTTGTTTCAGGTAAGCGCTATAGCAGCCGATGCTCACTAGGCAACGAGGCGCGAGTAATCGTTTCCCATTATCCGAGTCGTTTCGTCGCCTACCAGTGCTACGGACAGGTCAGCCAATACACTTTCCGTTGAATATTGATAAGCGAAGTGTCCTTCGCGCTCTCGAGCTTATTTTTATCGGTCTGCAGATGAACTTATCCGCTCAACGACACTGTCTTAAAAAGAAATTCCCTTTCCGTTTATTATTTATGGTTTAATTCTAGACTGGTTTATTTTGGTACTGGTACATTTTGACAATTGATGCTTTGCGGAAGAGAAGTCGAATTTAAAATATTCTGCTAATCAGGAGGGTGTCGCACTTCCGGATCACGCATTTGGCATTTGAACCTCTAAAAGTAGTTTTTTATGTAATTTAAAAAAAAAAAAAAAAAAACATGCTGTATTTTCTAAATAGAGACCTACATCAAAGTAAAAATAGTGTGCTTCATTTTTCATAACCATAAAAAAATAGTTTCTAAAGTTTCATCTAAATCAATGATCCGGAGGTGACACCTTCTTTGTAATTTATTTATAATATAGATTATATTCAGGTAAGTCAAGGATGAGTAAGAACAAAATTTAATAATAAATACGATAAATGAAGAAAATGTTTTAACGAATCAGCAGACTGTTAACAAGACGGTAGATAAAGAATGCCGGAAAATTCTAGAAGCAAGAGTTTTTTATATATAAGCACAGCTGCGTTAATTCCTTTTGAACTTCTCCACACTGTGTAACAAGTACCCCGCAAACTTTTTTACCGTCTTAATAAAACTACAAGCCTAATATACCGACCGAAAAAAGGTGAATTAAAAGAAGGAAGGGAAAAAACAAAATGCCTCTTTTCTTCTGAAAGTACTCAACTACCCTTAAAAAGGATCAAGTACAATTGCAAGCTGGAGGGGAAGCGAAAAAAGGAGAGAGCCTTTCGCAGTTAAAAATCGTCGGAGGAGAGCAACGAGTTCCTCCTAATGACCAATTACCGAGAGCCTCCGACGGTTTGTTAGCTTGACGCGGAGGCAAAAAAAAAATAGTCCACAGATGGGGGAGTGATGGGGGTAGGAGATGAAGTAAAAACAGAGAGAGATGGATTGACAAAAATAAAGTTAATTGAAAAAATGGCAGGTACGCGAGAAAACGGTTGGGAAAATAGTGGAGGAAATAGAACTCGCGGGAAAAAAGCTTACGGAGTTTCATTTAAAATATATAGTGAAAAGGACATTGAAAGGTTACTTGCTGGCGAAATATTTATGTAGAATTTAGGCAAAGAATCGGACGATCTTATTTCTTTTAAACTTCTCTTTTAAAAGAAGACGCCAGGATGTTCTGAAGCTTAAAAGAAATTCAAAATTCAAAACGTTTTGATGATAATTTAATGTTGGAATTTTAATTGTCAAAGAAATTTATGTTTATTTAATTTCGCTGATATATTATTGAAATGACCAATCATTAAGTATATATTTAAAAAAAAAACATATATAGAGGCTGCTCCAATTTACTTTTTTAAATGTATCTTAAATTTATCAAAATAGTCGGTATAAATAAGAAAAAATTAAATAAATAAATTATGCGAAGCTTGTTAAATTTTACTAGTACAGTTAATAAATCGTTAGCTTAAAAAAAAAAGTTAATTTTTTTATATCGTCTCCTTTCTAATTCCTCTAATCCATCGATTTTATCCAGTTCTAATTTGAAATGAAACGATAAAATATTTACGCTTAAAATTCATTTTCTAACTGCGAAAATATAATTGAATTCCAGAATGATGAATGATTTACGTTTAATCATTAATCACCATCGACGTAATCGCTTTTTCAAATTTTAGCATCGAATCCTCTGGCAACAGGTTCAATTAAAAACTCGACCCTCCTCGTCGGCTCGCCGCGGCATTATATATAATAAACATTCACTTTTTTGCAGCGCATTTTACATTTAATAATTAAGCGTTAATCGTGCCTTTTAAGAAGCAGCTCCAATATCAATGATCAGGCGCTGCGTACCTGTCGATTAAGTTGGCTCGCGCAGGCAGCAGTGCTCAACAGATGGCCGAGTCCGCCTTTCTTAATGTTCTTGCCGGGACACGCGGAATGCCAGATGAAGTGCATTACGCGCGTTTGGGATTCCCTTTGCAGTCGCGATACCCATAGCCTGGATCCCTAATGGGATTTGTTAATTTTCCGGAAATGTCCTTTTCTGTTATTACTTCGCGGGCCCCGTAAAAGGAATAAATGAATCGCTAAAAGAAGATGCAAGAAAAGGCAGTTTAGCGGTAATTATCCGTGGCACAGGCCTCTCGACTAGTCATTCGCAATTAATCCTTGCATTTCTAGCGTTAATTGTTAGCCGTACACCTAAATGTTCCATTGCAAAATTTGTCTTCGAAGCTTTAAAAGAGAAAAAAAAAAGATAAAATCTTCTTTTGAAGGGGAATAAAAGAAGCTACGCTAACTTAATCATAAGTTGTAATCTGCTCGGCGCTAATTAAATTATCCTTTGCGCTGCAGGTTAGAGAGTCAGTTGCGCGACGATGAGTAGACTACATAAAATCCTCTCTCGTCCATTGTGCAAGCGCACATTTTTCCGCCCCTTAATGCCGCATTGTCTTCTCTTCGTAGCTTTCATGAGGCCCCCTAGGAGCGGTGCGGTGGGTACCGCTACCTCCAATTAACGAGCGGGAGCTGCGCCCTTCTTTCGGCGAATATGACAAATTCGTCCATTGTACGAAGGGCAAATTGTGCCGTTAACCAGCCGAGCCCCGCCGGTAGATTTCAATCGACATCGGCCCCCAGGATAAGCTTCTTAGCTCGCCCCTATCGCGTTTCATCGGAGATTCACTTTGGGCTTTGGATTTCGATCGATTGGAAACTCAAGCCTGCGTATAGTATATCAGTATAATTAGGTTAATAGTTATTAACGATGTCCTTTTTTTATAATATTTGTTTATAAAGTTTATCGTTTTTTTTTTGCTTTACTTTTAGCGAAGAAGATTCAACGGCATTCTTTAACTAATTATGATATTAGGTTCATTAGAACAGTTGCAAAAGGTAATACGATTTTACTTATAGCCTTAACTAATAACAGAAATGTTGTTTTGCATTTTTCATAAATTCCATAAGATTGCGTGACTATAATTATATTAGAACTAAACATTCCTATTTAGAATTTGCCACCAACGTACACTAAAAATAATAATAAGGGAAGGTTTACGATAAATTTTGTAAGCCAAGAAAATGACTATAAATTTTGGAAAAATTACAATTTTTACAGTAAAATTTGCTAATAATTGTGACAAATTTTACTATAAACATTGTAATTCTTCCAAAATTTATAGTAATCTTCTTGACTTATGCCAAGTCTACCGCCATTCAACAAAATTTATTGTAAACCTTCCATTACTATTTTTTTCAGTCTATTCATTATATGTACCTCTAGATCACGCAGATCAACATATCACCTCGATATCGCTGGAAAAAATATATTTTAATATGCACACGTATATGTATCGCACGTATGCATCAACTTGGCATTCACACCTACGTGCCCTTCTATATTTCGCGAGCTGCGCGTTTGGTCGTCGCAGAAGGTATCGATCCCGCAGGTATACGCGAGCGGACAAAGAGGACTCAACTTTGACCTGGTTTCGCAGGGGGAGGAGGGGGGCGAAAGAATCCGGGGATATCCTCATCGTCACGAGCGATTCTCCGGCTCGAGAGTGAAGAAGAAGACGCCGGGGTTCAGGCGTCTTGGATATCGGAGGACGGCGGAGCCTTTTTCTTACTGCCTCGTCTCGTGGATTTATCTGTCTTTTTTCGGTCGGGAGGCGGGGGAGGAGACTCCGTGGATCTTGCGTGAGGTATAGCCTGTCCCGAATAATTGGGTGGTGGATTACCGCGCGAGAAAAAAGATTTTTGGTTCATACTTTTTCTGTGGTAATTAAAGTCGAAATAATAATTCAACGCTTGTAAGAGGATGCGTTGAAGATTGATTTAAATCCGTAATTTAAAAATAATAGACGAGGTATCGGTTTTACTATCTCGAATCTCGATCTCGATTTTGATTTTCGACAAAAAAAAAAATTGAATGTCATCGTAGCCTAAAAAAAATCCTACGAGTCCGATTATAATAGAATAATTGCATTAGAAATTATAGAATAATTTTTATTCTAAATTTCAGTATTTACAAAAAATAAAAATAGATAATGTATCTCAAAGATATAGAGTATTTCTGAGGACTTGTACAATATTGTCAATGTATTTAATTATTTACAATGTTAATTCATAGTTTTTAACAAAATAATCTATGGAATAACATAAATAAACTAATAATAATTCGCAGATAAACTTCTGTAGTACTAATTAATTGAAGCCCTTAGTCTGTAGTCTTTCCAAAATTTGTTACATCACAAAAATTAGATATGTTGGACAAAAGTTGGGAATACGACATTTCATCTTTACTGATTTGATTCAGAATTCCATCAAGTTGCATATGATTTTAGTCCGTATATAATACTACCGTGCCAAAATACTATGGTTCTATCTCGTGTGATCTTGATAAGCATTGAATATCAAAGACAATAACAAAGACATGATGTTAATATTTTGCATATTCAACACCATGAGAACACGAACATTCTATTTATACAGTTTTATTTTTGATAATTATAACGTTAAGTGCACTTTTGCAAGCTCAAATTTCTCTATAAAATAGGATCCGTTATTTTTCACTTAACATTGTAAAAGACTGGTAAATTTAATGTTCAGATTCGTATCCACGAAAGAGGTGAAAGTGACCCGTAGGATCCAATTACGATAACACGAGAAATCGTGTTTCAATCCTACCTCACCTAAATTCTTCGAAAAAAGAAGCACATAAAAAAGGACGAAAGGGTTCGCTTTGTTCAACGGCGAATCGTGGAAACTGTAGAACCTCGTGCAACACCTCGCGATTCCATAGCAGCCGTATATACCCCCCCAATGGCCAAAAATACAGTTAGGAAGCGGGGCTGGCGCGAGCCGGGCGAATGCTGAGGGAAACGCCATTTCGATGCCGGCCGTGTACTAATTAGCGATTCGGCCAATTAGCCGGGACCCGTGTATCGCTTGCATGCGACGCGGCACGGGACTTTGAAAGGCATGCCTCCTATACGGTTTGCCGATTGTGCGCGCGACCCGCCATTATGGCAGACGACAGGCCCATTGACCTTCTTCAGACAAAAGACCGAGGGACGCGATAAAAATAGACGCTTTTCGCGATGCATGATATTGAGGAGGAGGAGGAGGAGGAGGCGAATTTTTAATTGTAATTGCACTCGCAGCCGATTGGAGCCGTGCGCTCGCTTTTTAGCCAATTGGAACTATTTGCTTCGCTAATTATGCATTTTTGTTTTCATATTGACACAAGCTTTTGCAGTGGCCTTTTTTTTCATTGATTATTAGCAAAGTTAAACGAGCTTTTTGCACACTTATTTGTGTACTCTGTTAATCGACTTCTGATGCATTGCAATTCAAAATGGGATTATTTCATCACCTGTAGATTTATTTATTTGATTAAAAAATTTAACTATTATTTCAATAGCGTGTCAATCAAATTTGATGAATCTAATTTAAATATTAAATTCAAATGAAACATTTTGAATTCTGTCATATTTAATACAATGAAAAAAAAATTTGGTAATTTTAAGTAAATAATTACTTCAATAGTTCTTGTTAAATATTTCTTTGAATCCACTAAATATTTCATTAAAACTAAATGAATTTATTTGCTTCTAAATAAATTTAGTAGTTTCAAAAAAATAATTACTTGATTCAAAGAAATATTTAATACAAGTACTATTGAAGTAAATATTCATTTAAAATTACCAAATTTTTTTTCTCAATGTAGGAAATAAAATCACGCCATGGATTTTTCATAAAGAATTTATTAAATAAAATCTTTAGCATAGTTAGTTTAGTTTTCATTGAAAATTAGAGGATATTCTGATGAGGTTATTCGAAACAATCTTTGATATTGTCTTTGATATTATCTCTCTAAATTTTTCTAAGATAAACGTTGTTTAAAGATGGCCCCCGCCAAGTATAAACTCGGAATCATAATTATAATATTTGCTGCATATACGGTTGTTGATTAGCTTGTTCCTTTTTTAACAAAAAAAAAAAACTTTTAACTTACCATTTTGAACCGTTTCCACTGGATAAAGAGTAGCCGCTTCTTAATAGCGAATAACATCGTAAACGAAAAATCGTTTCTCGATGAACAAAAAGCAAGCAGCTCGACTTGCTCCTCCTGCCTACTTTAAACGCCTCAATTTCACGGGCGGCCGAAATCATTACACACCAAGGCAATTTTTATCCAATCAAATCTGTAATTACGATTCCGTAATTGGCAATATTTACAATAAAGCAGCAAGACCCATAAGAACTTTCCTCAACAATTTTAATTTATGCTAGTTTCAGCAGCAATTTCCGCGCATAACTCATCCCCAATTTCGCGCAAAAACAAAACGAAGCTCCGACATACAAACACTCGCATCGCGCCGCGGATTCGTTATATTGAGAGCGCGGCTTTACGTGACCGCGCACATAATCCCGCGCGCGCTTTCTCGGAAATCATTAGTATATCACTTGAACGCCACAAAAAGGGAAGGATAAAAAAAATTACCTCCATGCCGGCGCTGCCGGGCGTCGCCACAACTGATGAATGAGCTCGGCGCCGCGCGCTGAATAATCTCCCTAATTACAAGGGAGGGAAGAGCGTGCATCGCGTCATTCGAGCATACGTAATGTGCGCGTCCCTCGCGCGCGCCTAATTTCCGCGGCATTCCATCTCTTTGAGGCGCGAGGCAGTCGATGCCCGACTAAAGAGGCTCCCGGCTAATTATTTCCGCGCGGGTGCGAAGAGCGATTCCCCCTCGCCGGGGATTAATTGAAAATCGCGATACAAAGAGACGCCGCTAATTATATCGCGACGCGTCGCCGTCGTCGGGCGCCCGTATACTGGCCCCCCTGCGGTGATATCCTCTCCACCTGCGGAGGGGCGTAAATCTTGGCGCGAGGGATTATTATACGAGTCCTCGCTCGTGCTTATATCGCGACGGACGGTACGGTGTTCGCTAAATTTATGGCCTTCCGCGGCCACGGCTACTGCCGCGAAGGAATTAATCGCCCGCGGAGGCGACGATTGTCATTTTGCTCTGCTTTATATATGAATTTTTTTTTTTTTTTTTTTTTTTTTTTTTTTTTTTTTTTTTTTTTTTTTTTTTTT
>JAWWEN010041482.1:0-13000 GCA_035582955.1 Sycophila texana
GAGAAAGGTGCCATCTCGCCATTCCCAAGCGGACGATGAGATGGCACCTTTCCCAAGTCGACTCCGAGATGGCACCTTTCCCAACTCGAGCTCCGAGATGGCACCTTTCCCAAGCGGACTCTGAGATGGCACCTTTCCCAACTCGGGCTCCGGATGGCACTTTTCCAACTGGAGTCCGAGATGGCACCTTCTTGCTCCAGACCGACGATATAATCCTAATTATCAATTGTAAATAAGACCACTCAATGTAATTTACAAACCTTGTATTAATAGTCGTTACAATAAAAAATAAATTAAAGATCGTAATGGCGTTGGAATTGCTTAATTTTGAAGACAGTGATTGATAATAGCTGACTCTTGAATACTATAAATAGATTATTTATTAAATGTCATTGTTTTTGTGCTTTTAGATTCAAGTCAATTTTTACAAAGGAACTTTTTCTATATGTACCAGTCTGTGGTGAAGATATAACTATGTTGGTCGTTTTATTAAACACTATGTAAATAATCTGTTATTAAAATAATTGAATTACAGTTCAATTATAAACGTCATAAAGTTGTATATGTGATACTTAAAAATGTGAGCTGATGACATTTACAAGATTAATAAAAAATTGATTGACAACATTAAAACAGCACTTAATTATTTAAAACTTATAAGGACATTTACGATTCTTCAGCCTCAGTGACTCCTTTAATGATGCTTTTCATTTTTTGATGTACATTGGGAAGCGATTTCAGCGAGCCATCCATATTAAATATATCGTCTGGACAATACTTTTTTGTGCATATCCGAATTGTACCTTCTTCCGAACACCAGCAAGTATTGCAGTAGAATTTGAACCTGGTCTTCGGTATGCACTTCGTCTCGACATCACTACTCACTTCGGATAAAAAATAATTATTATATCGCTAACATATAAATCTACAAAGGTTAAATTTTAAGTAAAAATTTTCATAAAATATTGTTATAGTTGTTCATGGAAAAATTTTTCACATATAAATTTCAAGTCGCTATTGTAATATGTAATTTTAAAGTTACGATGGGCTTTCCAGCCTACTTAAACGTATAAATAAAATAAATAAATCACAAAAATCTTCATCGATCTCTACTAACACTACGCAAAAATATAAAAAGAATAGTATATAAATAACATTAAGTTATACATTAATTTACATTAAATTTATGTGATTTACATTAAGTTTAATGTAGTCTAATTAAATTCAATTTACGTTTAGTAAAGTTCAAGTACGCACTTGAGTACATAATACGTACTGGAAGCAAATATTATCGGCGCACTTGAACTTCATTAAACCTACATTAAAACTTAATTTGCATTAAATTTAATGGAAATTATATTAAATGTAATTAAATTAATGTAAAGTAATGTAAAATTTAATTAGATTTAATGTGCATGCATGAACTAAATTTTAAGTACATGCATTAATTTACATTAAATTTAATGCTTTTTAACAGTGTAGTGTTTAAAATGAAACTTACCACAGGTACTGACGACGAAAAGTAGCACCAGAAAGATAGAACTGACAAAAATCGAGTGATTATACATATCTGTATAAAATAGAAACTTTGACGAGCACTAATAACTTTTACGTTTCTCTTTATGTACTCTACGGTCGCTTGATCGAATAAACTTGACACATTGAACTTGCACAGAGGCGGACTCGTGTTTGGCACATGAGAGAGGTGGGGACGCAAAGACGAGCGAGAAGAGCGCAATGAGGGACATATATGTGCCCGACGGTAATTTGAAAGCGAGGGTCTCTCGTGGCGTGAAATAAGAAAGTTTATTAGAAAATTGTTTTTAGCCCGAACTGAACGGCCCATGCGTTAGTTAATTTTAATACACTATTTCCGTCCAGATTTTCCATTGCAGCTGTTAGGCGTAATTCGTGTAAAAAGAAATTAAGTGCACTATATTCGGGTTAAATTGGATATTATTTCATGAAGCTGTCAAGGAACACATAATATTTTTCTATATAAAACGTAGCCATCAAGATGTAACAAATTGAATAATAACTGTTTATTGTAAAATGCCGTATTTGCAATTAAGTTAATACTGATAAGTAAGACAGATGAAGTAAAGTGATATATATACAAAGAAAATTAATAATTACTAGATATTTAATATGAAAATAAACCATTCTCGTTAATAAAATAAAAAGGGTAAAGGGTAACTCTGACTGTCGCTTAAAACGAAATTTGTAAATAAAAATTAAGAGGATGCGAACTCGTGTAATCCTCTCTTGAAAAAAAAGATGGCAGGATGTTGTGAAATAGATTTTAAAATGCGATTTGATTGGCACATGGCGCTGAATTTAAAAATCTAACCACAAAAATTGTAAATACGATTTTTAAAATCACTGTTGGTTTATTAGTTTGTTAGTTTTATTTAAAATATGTAAAGAAAACTTTTTGTTACTAATATTAAAATAGCATTTTTAATGTTTAGAGTTCTTCTTTGTACAAGAGTAGTAAGTTCCGAGCTCCGAACATTTACATTCGTCGTGTGCAATTCTAAAATATGAATTGGGTGTGCATACTTGGACGTAAGAAACGTGTCCTTCTCCGAGCAATTCTGAAAAATTATAGAGCATTTTTATAAATTTATTGTTAATATTATCTATTGTTACAGTAAAAAATGGCTTTAAATTTTATTGCGAAATTTAGTATGATTCTAGAAAACATATGTTACTACTTTTCAGTAGAATTTTTTTCAGAAAAATTGGAGTTCAACATAACCTCAAAAAAAAAATCATTTTGATTACAATTTTTACTACTTAAATAAGCAGGTATATAAAATTTTATTTTTTCATCTTGTAAAGTGGAAAAAAATACGTCGGAAACATTTTTGAAAAATTGTTTCAGTGGTGGACCACGCTCAAAAAACACTAAAAACTGTTTTTTGTCTGTAAAAGGGCTTGAAAGAAACTCGATTTTCTTAGTTCTAGGTTAGACTTTATTTTAATCCCCAAAACAATACGTTTTCACCAAAAATTAAAAAAAAGAAAAATAGTATCTAGTACAATTTTGTACAATGAATCTTGTCATTCTTCCTCGTAATTTTTTTAAATACTGTAATTATTCCTCGTGTATATAAAGTAACTCACCAGATTCCACGATCTCGATTTCAGAGGCCTCCGGAATAATCTGCTGAATGATCTCCAGTGGAACTCTGAGAGTGCCATCTTTATTGTAAAGACCAGGTGGACACGCACGCTGCGCGCAGATTGTTACTGCACCGTCGTCCGAGCAGACGCACTTGTTGCACTCGGACATGAAGTACGAGCGCGGAGTGCACTGCTGTTCAGCTGCAAATACAATTTTGTTGGTGATTATGCACTCTGCTTCGTGCTCGAGATTTAAATTTAAGGTGAAACAGTTTAATCGTGAATAAACTAACCGGAGATGGTGCTGATGGCCAGAAGAACGATCAAAAGGTATTTCATGGTTTCTGCCAGTGTTCGTTCTGTAGTCAATTGTTGAATGATTATACTCGAAAGTGCTATTCGAGCAAAAGTGAGGAGGTCGATGTTCAAATACTCGCAACTGTGCCGTTTGGATTTTAAAAGGAATCTATCATGTGGTTTCCAAGCACCTTTTTAGTAGTGAGACACCTGTTTCTTTGTACATTTTAATTTAAACACATGCGTGCGTGTTTATGGCAAATAAAGAACGTAACATAGATAAAACCAGAATAGTTTTTGTATTTTCTGATATAACGCGATGAGATTAAAATTTCCTCAAATTTTAATTAGAATTTGCATCGTTTAGATTATTGCTTTTATATAATAATAACTTGTTTCTATGAATATTCATTAATTTTCATTGAAAGACAAATTCTACAAACATTTTATAAATAGCTTACTTATTTATGAAAATATTCACAATTAAAAAATCTCTTTAGAAATGCCTACAATTTGATCAATTGATTCAAGAAATGTAATTTTGTCTGATAAATTTAATTACACATTCCTTTAAAAATTTTGTTGACATCAAATTGACTCATACGATTCAAAATTTGGTAAATTTAAGATACAATGTGTCAATATTTGCATATAAGATTTTGCGATAATTGTTTTAGTTGATAACAGGTGAACATAAAATGAATGGTTTTATTTTTTAATGCATGCCCAATATTTTATTTCCTTTATCCATTTATTATCATCATTATTATAAGTGAGTAACAATAATTATATGTTTATTCTATATTTTTCTATAAAGAACACTTTTTTAAATTACATGTAGCACTCTTTCCATCTCTTCTACAAACGCAAGTATTAAATTTAATCTTAAAAATCTTCCCTGGTTCGCAAGTAATTTCTTCTGCAATATAAATAAAAAAATGAAATATTTTGCAAAAGTCTTAAATTAAAAAAAGAATGTCAAATACATAAGTTTACCTTTAGAATTTTTCGAATTATTATTTACACAACTTTTCAAAGAGCATGTAGCACTTTTACCATTTTTACTGCATACACAATGGTTACAGTCTTGCTTGAAGTGTTTGTTAGGCTCACAAAGGCGTTTTCCTGAAATGATTTTGAATATTAAATTTTTTTATTTCAAGATTAACGTAAATTATAAGACCTACTTTTGCAAGATCTATCATTTTCTTCCGAAGAACCTGAAGCATCATTGGAACGATCATTTGAATCTGAAGAATTAGATTCTGATGACTTTGATGAGAGACTTTTTTTAGATTCGCCAGATTCTACGGAATCAGACTCCCGTGATTTTGATGAGTCATTTGATTTAGATTCCGTAGACTCTTTTGAATCAGACTCAGATGATAATGATGAGTCGCTTGATTTAGATTCTGTAGATTCAGAAGATTCAATAGATTTCGAAGAATTCGAGGTATCGCATTTGGGCGATTCATCACGAGCACATTTCAGAGCAGTACAAACTTTGGACTTTGCATCATTCCTGCACACGCATACATTACATTTATTTGTGTATACTTTTCCAGGTTCACATTTAGCTGAAAATATCAACGATGATTGCATAGTTAGTACTATTCTTATTAGTGCGATTCGAATCTTTTATTTTTTGAAACTTATAGATAGTTAAATTAGATGTGTTCTATACCTTCGGTTTTTGGACAACCTATTTTTGTGCAAGCAGCAGATGTTCCATCCGATGAGCAAGTACAGTTGTTGCATTCAATTTTAAATCTAGAATTTGGCTCGCAAATTTGTTTTTTAGTTGTCGTTTCTGGATCTAAGTAAAATATTTTTATTGTTGACAATAGAAAATTACATTAATTTACTTGTGCGTTAATTATACCGGTAATGTATGAATAACATAGTATTGTTTATGCATTATTTACCAAATTCAGGACAAGCCTTTTTGGTGCATACTGCAGAAGTACCATCAGAGGAGCAACCACAAGTATTACATTTAATTTTAAATATCGAACCAGGTTCACAAATTAATTTAGCAGTTGTACTTTCGTATCCTTGAAATTATAAAATGAATTAATCTCTTATTAAATCTGTTAATTTAATTAAATAAACTAGTCATGTAGTACCTGTTGTCAGCTCTGGACAAGCTTTGTCCGTACAAGCCTTGCTAGTTCCATCTTTAGAACAAACACAGTCATTGCATTGCTCTTTAAACGACGTATTTGGTGTACAAATAATTCTTTTTGTAGTTACTTCATTGGTTGGCTCAGTCACTATTAAATGAATCAGGAAAATTTAATTGATTTCGTGTATACTCATTATTTAATATATTTTCGATTAATACTTGATTGTTATATCTTATTGTACTTTTACTATAGTTTTTGCAAATGAAAGTATTGCACTCGTGCTTAAAATATTCAAAAAATTCCATTCGTTTATTTAAAAAAAAAAAAGTTTTATTAAAAATACCTTCTTCCCACTCTGGTGGACAAGCCATCAAAGTGCAGGCAGCAATTGTTCCATCTGAAGAACATAGGCAAGTATTGCATTTATCTTTGAAAGTACTTCCAGGCGTGCAGACTTTTTTGGGGGTTGTAGTTTTTTGTGTTGTTCTTTCAGTGGTTATATTTACTGCAAATCAAAATTAGGATCACTCAACTTACGGTCAAATTTATGCTTCATAAACTTTTAAGACTTACCAGGATCAACGCATTTTATTAAGGTGCATATTGCGTTTTTACCATCCTTACTACACGTGCACGTATTGCAGTCGCGTTTGTATGTCGTTTCTGGTTCACATCTGAATTGACCATCTATGGAGAACAATTATACATGAAAAATGTTAAAAATGAATAATTAAATTATCCATAAAATTGTTAATATTATTATTTTCGTATATCCAAGGGATTTATATACGGTTAATGATTAATAAAATAGATAAATAATCTCTTACACTAAAATATAGTCTTATGAAAAGTATACCTTCTTTCCACTCTGGTGGACAAGCTTTCCGAGTACAAGCAGCTGATGTTCCATCTAAGGAACAGAAGCAAATGTTACATTTATTTTTAAAAGTACTTCCAGGCGTGCAGACTCTTTTGGGGGTTGTTGTTTTTTGTGTTGTTCTTTCAGTAGTTATATTTACTGCAAATCAAAATTAAGATCACTCAACTTACGGTCAAATTTATGTTTAATAAACTTTTAAGACTTACCAGGATCAACGCATTTCATTAAAGTGCATATTGCGTTTTTACCGTCCTTACTGCACGTGCACGTATTGCAGTCGCGTTTGTATGTCGTTTCTGGTTCACATCTGAATTCACCATCTATGGAGAACAATTATACATGAAAAATGTTAAAAATGAATAATTAAATTATCCATAAAATTGTTAATATTATTATTTTTGTATATCCAAGGGATTTATATACGGTTAATGATTAATAAAATAGATAAATAATCTCTTACACTAAAATAGTCTTATCAAAAATACCTTCTTTCCACTCTGGTGGACAAGCTTTGCGAGTACAAGCAGCTGCTGTTCCATCTAAGGAACAGAAGCAAATGTTACATTTATTTTTAAAAATACTTCCAGGAGAGCAAATCCTTTTGAGAGTAGTCGTTTCTTGACTTGGTTCGGTGACTAAAAAAGAAATTTAATATTTGATTTATTTAAAAAATGTACTTTTTGATATGTTCTGTAAATTACTACATTAGTTAATATGTACCTGGATTGTCGCATTCAATCAGTGTGCAGGTAGCATTTCTTCCATTTTTACTACAGATGCAAGTATTGCAATCACGTTTGTATATTTTTCCAGGTTCGCATCGAAATTTACCATCTGTTAAAAAGATTATGCATTGAATTTATATATCTACTATTGCTATTAAGAAAAACCACGCAAATTCACTTTTCATGTTTTCGAGAAAAAGCAAGTTTATAACGTTTACACCAATCTGCAAAATCGAAATCTATATTTTCAGGTGTAACACTGTGATGCTTTATTGAAGTTGTTCTCTCATTCTGCTTTTAATGGTTTCATTAACAATTAAATATAACTATATATGAAATGCCTTAAACTGCATATCAGGAGAGTTAAGTGCTTTTTCCGCAAAATGGACTTATGCTGTTTTGTAAAAGGCTTGTAAAAATCAGCTGATATCAGAGAAAATATTAACTTTCTCAGTAATGTCGGATTTTTTGGGGAAAAGAGATATTTTTAGTACACGTAAGACTATAATAATCCGATTTTTTGAAAAAACGGATTTAAGTAGTTTTTCTCTTAGTCACAGATTTAAATATATTGTTAATTTTAAGCTGCGTAATAATTCCAAAGTACCTTCTTTCCATTCATTACATTCCTCTTCTGTGCAATAAATTGGTTTTCCATGCCAGGAGCAATAGCAAATGTTACATTTATCATAAAAAACATTTCCAGGTTGACATTCTGGCCTTTCAGATGTTTTGTTCAAATTACCTTTAAATCAAAATAATTTTATAAAGTGTACGTCTAATAATTGCGATATCTTTATGTTTTGTAAAAAATTTTAACGTACAATGTTATTTTACAAAGTAACAAAATTTACCTAATATTTAATAAATATTTAATAAACCTTACCTTGTACGCAGAGCGCACTTAGCAAAAGTATAATTAATGTTCTCATGACACGGTATATTTCGGTACCTGCTTGAAAGGAAGTTTACGCTTCGACTGATAAGTGCAGCCTTGTCTGATTTGCGTATAAATAGCAAAATCTTTATGCACCAATTGCAAATGAAAAAGATAACATACTTACGACACGATTCACTTTGGAAACATTTCCTTAGTAATAACGTTAGTTTATAAAAGAGTTTGATTTTTATTGCTGTCATATACTGACTAATCTGAGTTACTCATGGTAAAAATTTCGAACTTAAAAACATTATAAATTTTTTGAAATTTCTTTGGAGTTGTTAAGAATTGATCGATCTGTCACATACTATTTTGTTAGCAGATTATCATATGAGAAAAAACATTAAATGTTGATATTTATTATTTATTTCACACAATAATTGTTGAAAGTTACAGTTTAAAATTTTTATAAAAAATTCACTTTAGTATCATAACTTGCATATTTTTCAGAACATGCACAATCTATAATTTTGGAACAAAACTAATTTGTAAAAAACTTAATATTGCATTTAACCTTAATTATTTAATTAATTCTCTAATCCCTAATATATTTTAATTCTGGATATCATATCATTTTTTCTCATTTAAATAAAAAATCTGCAATCTGTTTTTAGTTAGAGGAGTCAATACAGTATAAATAAAATTTTAAAGAAAATCTTTAGGATGAATCCACAAACATGTAATAAAAAATTTACGAGAATTTATCAAATAAGTAAACAGTTTACGTAGAAATTGATCACGAGGAAAAATACTTTACTGAGAAAGTGCACATACAATACACATTTATACATTCTTTATTTAAACATTGGAAATACACCCATATTTATGCTTCCTCACAGAGGAAGCTTTGTAATAGTAACAAAAAGTTTTTCTAAACATATGTCAGAAATTCGATTTAATTGTTTTTGGATCACTTTATGATTTTTTCGAAAATGTCTGTATGGATGTGTGTATGTAATTGTCATATCTCAGGAGTCTATTTTTTTTTAAACTCTAGACGTTTTTTTTCTGTTTTTTGTTATGTTCATTTGTATATTTTTTATGGCGACATTTTGATTATCAGAAAACAGTGTTTTGTGTTTTTCATTAAGATAGGGAATTCCTTAATGCATTTGAAATGGTATGAAATTTCCTATTTTTGGCCGTCAGCAATTTGTTGTAAATTGGCAACGGTTTTTTAATTATATTGTATATACTGCGAAGGAAAGGTCATAGATAAAATAATTAAAATTTTTTAAACTTTTTAACGAGTTGTAAATAGCACAATTCCTATTTTAATAGTATCATGTATAATGAGGAATTGTAGTTTCCTAACTAAAAAACAATTTATGAAAATAGGTTAAAAAATTAAGATACTTATTATTGAAATATATTATATTATAATAAAAAAAAAATACTTAAAATTCTAGTACATAAAAAAGAAAAACTAGTTGATGTGTTGCTGTTGCAACAATGCCGTTAGCTAAAATATAGCTGGTAACTTATTGTTAGTAACTCCATTTTTAGGATGATTCAGAGAATCTGGAGTTTCGGCAGGCTATTTTGGGATATGCCGCGCTACGTCCATTTGCAGCACAGGCACACGCATTGCAGTCATTATAAAATTGCTTAGCGAACAAAAGTACATTTCAAAAAAGGACTATTTTAATCTGCTATTTTTAAAGCACTAGAGTAAAGTAAACACTTCCAAAACCTGCTAAGTTAGGGTACCATCCGAATTATACCAGAAGTATAGCAAGCTCTGGAACTGATAACTTTACCCAATACTTTACGCTTTAAAAAAGACAAATTAAAATATTCTTTATTTGAAATATGCTTTTCTTCGTTAGAGACGACGAAATAATCTTCGCCTATAACGCAGAAAGGCAGAATTAATTCTCAGTACAAGAAAAGCACATTTCACGAGAATCTTGCGAAAAAGGACAGATTTTACCCGTTCAAAAGAAAACTCATTTATCGAGATTTTCGGGAGTAAATGTAATTATCGTAATAATTATAACCAAACAATATGAGGTAACTGTGAAATAAATAACTGTAAAATTATATAAACTGATATTTTTCATATGAATAAGTAAATTCCTTATAGATATAATACAACATTTTTGTATTGATATTGAAATACACCTCTGGTCTCAATGCTTTTATTCAAATCTTATTTAAATAATGGCCTTAATGAAAAGTAAATGCGGTACTGGTTGGTATTTAACCTCATAAATTATAGTTAGCTATTTAGCTAAAGATATTTAAATTAAATATATTTTGATTAAATAGATTTTATATAATAAAGTAACAGTATTTTCTTGTTTGTGAGATTACTTTTATATTTCAAATTACAATTAAAATATATTGCTTTAATAATTATATTATTTTTATATTTTAGATTTATTTACAATAACATAGTACATAAGGATTAAAATAATAAAATCATTTATTTCTCTCATTAAAATTTATTGTAACATAAACTAATAAAAAAGTATATATAAAAATCTTACAATTTCAATATTAAAAGAATGTTTTGCATTTTATAAAATTACTAATTTTTTAAAATGCTGAATTTTCATTATTTTTGGCTCTACTCTTCATCCCAGCAGGCCATGAGAGTACATATAGCGAAATCACCATCGCGGCTACATGTGCAGCTGTTGCACCTGCTCTTGAACTGCTTGCCAGCCGGACACTTCATGCCGAAGACGTAGTTGTCTAAAAAATGAAAGAAATATAATTACATATAATATTGAGAAAGCATACAGTTAATAATCTTAAGATAATACTAAAAAAATTAATTACCAATTCGCAATTCATCGTAATGTGGGCAAACCATTTTGGTGCAGGCTGCTTGTTTGCCATCTTCGCTGCAGCGACAAGCGTTGCACTTGTTATAAAATTCTTTGTTTGGTACGCATTCTCCAGTTTCGTCGAAGTTGTCTGTGTGAGAATTATTTAATTAGAGAAACTCTAGATCCATCAGTTTTTTAAGACAATAAGATAATAAAAACAATAATTACCAATATGGGGGAGGTTTTGCTGAACTGGTTTGGGAGAGGAAGTTGGTTCCTCTACTATAATGAAATAAAAAAAATTTGTTAAGTTTCAATTTAGTACTGAAATATTAATGTATTAGTGCAAACTCACCCTCGTACTCTGGGCAGGCCATCCTGGTGCAAGCGGCAAAGAATCCGTTGTCGCCACACTTGCATGTGCTACACTTGTCGTAGAAATATTTTCCAGCGGGGCATTTCTGTCCTTGAACATAGTTGTCTGAAAAAAATAAAAGAAGTATTAATAATGTTGATAGTTTTTTATGTCGTCGATATATTTGCTTGTCAAATGAAATTTCACAATAAGCTTACCAATACGAGTAGTTTTGTAATTTGGGCAAGCCATTAAAATGCAAGTAGCCAGTTTGCCATCATTACCGCAGTGGCATATATTGCACTTGGAGAAAAAGCTTTTGTTTGGTACGCATTCTCTGACTTCGTCGTAGTTGTCTGCAAATATATTGTCCGTTAAATTAAGTATTTCAAAGATGCACAATTAACTTTCATAGAAATTTAACAGTGTGCAACTACCAATGTGTGGATAATTCAAAGTCAAAGTGGAGAGAATGAAGAGGAATGGATCCATGATTTAATTAGTCGATCAACTGCTGACTACGAATTTCATAAAACTGATTTAGTCTTTTATACTGTTTAATGCAGAGCGAACAATAGGTTTTTATCTATGAGTAAGCTTCTAATATTTGATTTATGTTAATCTTGAAACTAAACTTGTAAACTATACATACATTTTATTTTTTTAATATCAATATATATAATAATAGTATATATGTTAATAAAATAATTTTATTGTATAATTCGAATTAAAATTGTTTTTATTCTTTTTTTCTAATAACCAAAACTGTGCCCTTATTTAAAAATTTAATCGAAAGTGAAAATTATAGAGTTTCTCGAAATAGTAAATGCCAATAAAAATGAAAATTTTATTTTTTTCTATTTCAGAGACATGATCGACCTTTTCTCATACTAAGCGATTGTTATTTACCGTTTAGATCATTTATAAGAAAGAATTTCTAAAATCTTGCAAATGTGCTACCGTCTCCTAATGTGATAACATCATGTAACGTTTCTATTTTTTTTTTTTTTGTAAGTAAATATTTATTATTGAAATATAATAATATTCAGAAGTAATAAGTGAGTATTTAATTTAACGAGCTTTGTTTATCTTACATAATAAAATTTGCTCTAACTTCAACAGTGACTCTTGTTTCCTCGAAGTTATACAAAAATTTCACTGATAAAAAATCAAAAAAGCATGTTTTTGTTTTCAATAATGGAGTAATGGAAATTTTATTGTGTTGAATAGCGAGTTCTGTTTTCACTGAGTAAGCAACAGAAATTTCACTGGGTCAAAACAGTGGCAAAATCCGTGTTAATACAGTGGAATAATTTTTGCACGTAAAGTACGTGAAATTATTATTCCTAGTATTAAATTTATAAAAATTTACTTAAAATTAATAAATAATTAATTATTTTTAAATTTTATTAAAAAGATCTAAGCTTCAACCACTTTTATAATTTGTACCATTTTTCTAGTGATCTTCTACTTTCTTGGGAAAATTCTTATAATTTTCAGAATATTTGCATACTTTTCCGTAAACATGCATGCAAGATCTTTTTAGCGAATATTCACTAAATTTCAGGATTATTTTTACTAATCTATTCAGTGAATATTCACTTTGACCCTTTTATGGAAGTCTTCTTATGACGAGTCGCATAATATTCGCTTCGCTTTAGTGAATAGTTCACTTTAAAGAGTGAAGGAATTGTAATTGAGGAGCTATTTTGAATAAGGGCGTATGTGCAAAAACTGTGTTTTTAAATATTTCAATTTGAAAATAAATTAC
>JAWWEN010041493.1:0-10839 GCA_035582955.1 Sycophila texana
GTAGAGACAGCGCGCTCTCCTCTGCACACACACGCATACACACGTCTAAGCAATGCTGATTGCTCCTACTCCAACACAAATTTTTTGACCTTAAATTTGTCAGAGAATTGCCCATATATATTTTTTAATAGATTTTATAACTAAACATTTTAAAACAAACCAAAAATTAAAAATTGCAATTTTAGGTAAAAAAGTTGTTTCATTTTTTGCCCTATAATTTTACAAAAAATTATTATTTTTTAAAATCTGACTTTAGGAGCACATTCTATGGAAAATTTTCTATCAAATAAAAAAATAAAAAAAATTAAAACACTTTATATTATTACTCAGGGGCTTAACCCCCTGAGCACTACGCGCGCCAACCTCTCAGTTACGTTTTAATATTTTAAATTATTTTTATTTTATCTAGTAAAGTTTTAATCTTTTTATTATTTAATGCTATTCTGGAACATGTCAAATTTTAAAATTTAAATAAACATATTTTTTAATACGGGAACTCGGCGCATAGAAAGCCTTAGGGGCATAGTGGGCCACCCCATTCAATATGTTGCATAATGTTTCAAATTATTTTTATTTTATGTAGTAAAGTTTTAATCTTTTTAATATTTAATGCTATTCTGGAACATTCAAAATTTTAAAATTTAAATAAACATACTTTTTAATAGGGGAATTCGGTGCAATAAAAAATTAATCAACACATAATTTCACAAATAGACACAGCGAACATTTTACCATCGAAAAATACACACCCTCAATTCGTTTCTAATCAATGAGCTTTCAACTTACACGACCAGCAACCGTAGATAAAAAAAGGGCCCCTCAGAGAAATAATAGCGTTTTCCGCATCTCCAGCGTATATACCCTGAAGCCGATGGGGAAAATATTCCCATGCAAAGTGCGATTCGGTGAGACAGGAGAGCGCGGCTTTTGTTCCAGTTTTATCGGACCGTCGGAGTAAAGAGAGAAAGAAAAAAAAAGTCAGCCGCACGAGCGCACGGGACTCGCGATGATAATTCCAGCGGTGGGGATCGTGGAATAATTAGCTCATTTTCAGAAGCGAAGGAAATCGGGGATCGACCTCGATTCCGCCGGCGCGCGGTTTCCCGCGTCGCAGCCGATGCTGCACGAACCGAAAGGCGACGCAACAACCGCCACTTGCATAAACATTCCGTCCTGCTTTTTTTTTCTTCGATTCGTACTGTAGTATGTGCACTCCTTCTCGCCGCAGGTGTCACGAGCTTTACTTGCACTCATAATACAAACGGCGCAAACCTTCAATGCTGCACTGGAATTTTAACGATATTTTCTGTTCGCTGAGTTCATCATCAAATTTTTTTTACAAAAATTTAATTAATATTATTAATTTTTTTCTTTAGGTTGAATAGCGACTGTTACGAACAACATTTTTTTTCTACCAAATCGGAATAATTAAGAATTCGTGGAAAAAAAAAGAAATTGATTTAGAAGTGAATTAAATTCAGCAGTAGGCGGATTTCGTAGATACTTAATTCTTACTCGATCTTTTGATTCGATCTTTTTTTACTTAATTGTTCGCCATTAAAGTATTTTAAGAATTTATTTAAATGCAAATCAATAGTAATAGTTTCTTAAATCTTAAGAAAGACACGAGAATTAATTAGAGATTAGTTTGCAATATCCACAATTCGGTAAGGAAATCTCATTAACTTTACAACGATACGAGAAGCTAAATAATTTCTTAATTAAATACACGAGCTGAAGAAATATTCCATTAGCCATTATCGCACAGTTTAATTAAAAATCCATAAAAATTTATTTACCATTTCATTAAATTTACGTACAATTGTACACTTAACGAGGAATATCGCAATGTAAGTTCAATTAAATGATAATAAAAGCGATACAAGATACACACGCGAATGAGAGAGAAAAAAAAAGTTTATAAAAGAAGAAACGGTTGAATAGACCAGCTCTAAAATCCGTGTAGTGAATAAATCAATAGCTCGCCAGATAATGATAATAATTCATCATTCCCATTGTGTAATACACGCGAAGCGAAATTCCAGCACGCCATCCGACAACACAACACAAGACGAGCCGCCGCACTGCGGAGAAAACGCTTTTCCTCCATCTCTCGCTCTCCGCGCGCCGACTGTACATCGGTGGCGTGAAAAAAAAAAAAAAAAAAAAAAACGTGCGGGGAAAATCTCGATTGCGGGGACTATATCCCCGCCTTGTCACGGCGCCACGGGAAATTTCACACGCGCGGTCGTCACCACGTGCTATACGCTCGCCGACTTCCATACGTTCATCGGCGAGTGTGTGCCGTGGCAATCAGGCCGGGAATCCACTTTCGTTTTCGAACCGCCAAAGAGGAGATGTGGCAGCTGTCGCGAGCTTTACATCACTCATTCCGCGGCGATCCGCGGAAACGCGACGCTGCGGTCGACAAACGATATTTGCGGCGCGGCGTGTCTGATTATTCGTCGATGAATTTTTTTGTTCATCGGTTTCGGTTTTAGAAATTTTGAGTCGGTCAGAGTTAGAAGAAAAAGGAAGGCGGAGAATCGTAAAAAGTTAGAAGAAGAAAGAAAGAATAAGTTAGAATAAACCAGATGAAACACCCTGCTCTCTAAAGTTGAATTAGTGGAGATCCCATTAATTTTTTTAGTTAACATATTTTTCACTAATTAATTAGTAAAATTCATTATCAATTAGTAAAATTCGCTATCAATTAGTAAAATTCACTATCACTTAGTAAAATTCACTATCACTTGGTAAAATTCACTATCAATTAGTAAAATTCACTATCAATTAGTAAAATTCACTATAAATTAGTAAAATTCACTATCAATTAGTAGAATTTCACTAATTGAAATAGTAAAAAAATTTTCTACTTAGTTGTATTAGTGGAAATTAATAAGTATTCACTATATCAAATAGTATATTTCCACTAATTCATAGTGGAGCACTTTGCACTATTCAAATTAGTGCATCATCACTATGAATTAGTGGTTTTTCACTAATTCGACTTTAGAGAGTGGTAGAAATGTACCACAGTTTTTAGTCAGTTACTGCCAAGTTTAGAATGAACTGCCAACTGGTCAGTTGTTTAACCCTTTCACAGTGCATGACGGACAAATCCGTCATAAAAAAATGGTCACGTCAGTGCAAGACAGAAAAATCCGCACATTTTGATACATCTTTATTATAATAAACGGCCTCTGATTTGTATTCAGTGAGCTAAAAAAACACCAGAAAAGTGTATTATAGTCTATTTTTCTAATTTCACATTTTCGACATCATTTTTAGCATACAAGCGTTTTTTCAGCTCCACTGTGAAAGGTTTAAGGGGACTCCTAATTAAATTTTTTCCTATAGGCCTGAATAAATATATATTTATTACTAATATTATGTTAATGTTAATGTTATATATTTATTGTTAATATTATCATAAAAATACATAAAATACTTTGTAGGATACTTAAAACAGGTTTTCTCACTATGCGGAACTTCAATTAAGTCCTTCTAGTCAAGGTATTGACATGGTTCCAAAATCAAATATTAATGGATTTTGATGAATCTAAACTTATATTCTTCACAATTAAATTCTCCACGGTCTGAGTTTTTTGGAATTTCAATATTGTTTACAAAATTTAATTTTAAATATTGAAAATGTAACAAAAAAATCTAAAATTCATAAATTAATAACTTTTTTTAACAAAAATACATTTAAAATTAAAGAAAAATTTAAGAAAGAGAGCCAGAATGAGCCATAGGAAGAAAAAGAAGATCAGCGAATTTTATAGAGAGAGAGTAATAAAGATCCAGAGAATGAATGAGTCCAGAGTATGTAGAAAGAATCTGATGGTGTAAAAGAGAAAAAAAAAGATCAAGAGAGGAAGAGAGAGACAGAACATTGTTTTTGGCGTACACAAGGTATAGTGTTGTATAATCCAAGCGCATATCCTTTTCGGTGACTGTGATTTTCTGTGCGTGGTTGGATTACATAAACCGCGACTTCTGGTTTCCTCTACACATTAAAAAAATGTTGTCATTTTCGTTTCTCGAGGATTTTTATTGATTAGCTTGCTTTGGAATTTTTACGGTCCCCGTAATTAACAGCTTTGGTCATAAAAGTTAATGTTACGTAATTTTGCATTTTACATTTCCACAGATATTTTTAGAAACGAAAGTTGCAGTACGAGGTAGTAGTCGTATCCGCGTTTCGTTCAAAAAAGTTTTTTTTTTATATATTCCATTTCATAATGTACCCAATAATTTAATTTTCTGTAACCTGGTCGATTATACACTCGCGCACGAAAAAAGCCAATGCAAAAATAATAAAGAAGTCATTATAAGAAACGTCGGAACAAAAAAAATCAATGAATAACTTTGAACGCAACGAATTCATCACTTCGGAAACGAATTCTTCCTTAATAACAACTTAACACATGCATGATTGATAATTGTAAGATAAACGAGAAAAATATACGTATACCTCGCATTACAGACGTGAATACCCTGCCGACATATGAAAAACGAATTAAGCGACCGCAGCGATGACTAGTTCCAAGGAATCTTTTTTTTTTTCAAACTCCCTATACCAAGAGCAATAATAAAGACAACAAACGAAGAAAAAAAAGTTTCACTCGAGGAGAGCGAGTTCCGCGTAATTGTACCGTTTCAAAATTTACGGTGCTGAAATACATCAATCTTGTCCGGCGAGCTATAGGCACGTGTACGCAGGCATACCTTTTAGACGCGCGCGAAATTCTTTCTCTAACGTGTTTGACACTCTCAACACTTCGGCGATCCGCGAGATTCGCCGATCTCTCACCCCATCAATAACCAGGCGCAAAAAGCGTTTGACAAGCGAACGATTCCGCTTGCCCACACTCGCCGACAATTAGCATGACAAAACTGTTAATCGCGATTAGACGTTGACGCTTTATAAGCGGCGCGTCACAAGACCTCAAGACCTCCGGACTGATTGATTTACCTTTGGAAGGCCTTTAATAATCAGTCGTTTACCTTTTATTTAATAATATAGCTACTTCTTACGATTTAGCAGTTGATCGAAGATACTTTGATTCGTTTTTAAAATTCTATCGCAAGTGTCCTTAAACTTGATAGATTTCCCTCTTTGGAAACTTTTTTTTTTTTAATGAATGATGATTTAGTTAGACATAAATTTATTTCATTAAATTTAAAGAGTTAAGTATAAGCGAATCTCTTATATTGATATATTTAAGATTATTAAAAATTCAATATTTATGGTAAATTTCAATTTTAGGGCCTTATGAAACTTAAAGTTTTCTTTTTATTTAAGGGATGTTTTACCTTACATGAGGTTATGTAGCCTACTTTATTAAATAACATAGTTTTTTTGCAGAGTATAGTTAAGCAGAGTTTACATTTTGTACACTGAGAAAAAATTGTAGTAAAAATTACTATCCTGTCTAGAAAAGTGGCCACAGACTTTCATGTAGTGAAAAAATTACCATCCTGTATTATAAATTTTACTAGAAAATATTATACATTTTACTAGAATTATGGTAAAGTTTCCAATAATTCTAGTAAACTTTACAATACAAGATGGTAATTTTTTCAATACAGGATGGTAATTTTTCCACTACATGACAGTCTATGGCCACTTTTCTAGACAGGATAGTAATTTTTACTAGAATTTTTTCTCAGTGTAAATAGAACATTTAAACTTTGAGTACATTGGTACAAGTGTCAATATTAGGAATAATAAGGGATGGTACAGATAAAAAGGAACGGGAACAGGAATTTTTAAAATACATTGTTTTTTATATCTGTATATATGAGGAATACCTCGCTTTTTCCTGTAATAAGCGAGTTGTTCCTCATATAGTCATGTATATATATATAGATATAATCTATATAGTAATATATATAGATATGAATGTATTTTAACTGTTCCTGTTCTTTTTTAACAATACCAGCCCTAAGCACTAGTCTCATGGTAGATGGTAAGCAAATTGAGTGTTTTACGAACAGTTTTCGAAGGAGTGAAGCTTAAAGTTCCAACCAAGCATTTTCGCTAAAAATGTATCTGGCACGTCGAATAATTCACAAAAAATCTCAAATACCTGTAAATTAGTCTAAAAAATTTTAAAAGCACTTTTTACTACCCTAAGAAGTTTACTCGTGTATCAAGTACACTTTGAAATCCACCTCTTTCAAAACAAAACCCATAAAAAAAAAACCCGAATCGAAAAAAAAATAAACACCTAGACACATTGAAAGCAGGGAGACCCGTGGAGTTATGATGCCGGCGAACAGCTCCTCACCGTAGCCGGGGTCATAAACAGTCGCCGCGTTGATAGTCGCTCCGCGCGTCGCCGGGCGCTTTCCCACAGCGCGCGCGGCAACCAAGGCGCAGAGAGCGTCTAGTCGCGCGGAAGAAGAGGCGCTCGGTAGTGCTATTAGCGCGCAATTAACAGATATACGCCGCTCGATTTACGCCTCTCGGCCGCGGCAAGTGCCGGGCGTGCAATTAAGGGGACGCGCGACTCGCGCGCGCGAATTACGAGCCGCCGTCGCCGATAAAGAAGCCGTGCCGAATGGCCGCGCGAAGCGCGCGCTTTTGTCGCGCCCGCAGCCAGAAACGCCGCAAGATTCATTGGCGCTCTTACGCGCCCGATTGTTCCCCTTAATGGAATCTATAGGCTCGAGCATTCCGGGGAGCACCGGTCGATTTCACAAGTGTCATTTTTCTGGAGTGCGCGCGCGCACACACACACATAAACACACTCTCAGGGGAAGTACACTTAAAAAGGAATAGGAAGGAACAGGAACAAGTACAAGGAACAAGTAGATTGTGTCTATGATTCTTAACGTATTTCTTATAAAATATATGATGTTTACGTTTTGAAAATAATTTTTGTGTATAAAAACTGACTTTATATCCTTACTTAAATTGTAGCTCATTATTTTCATAAATATAAGAAATTTATATTTTACACAGAGGTACTATGCAGCAAAATTAGGAAAATTTCTTTCCATGATTTTATTAATTAATAAAGTTATCAATAACGTATTTTCCTTGCAGGACATATGATTAAGCAAGGATATAAAGTCCGTTTTTATACACAAAAACTATTTTCAAAACATAAACACTGTATATTTTGTAAGAAATAGGTTAAGAATCATAGACACAATCTACTTGTTCCTTGTACTTGTTCTTGTTCCTTCCTATTCCTTTTTAAGTGTACTGGTCCTCAGATACGCGCAAATGCGTATACACGCGAAAGCGCGCACACACACACGCACACACGCAAGCGCGCGACATGTATATAGCCACACACAAATACACTCGCCTATAGTTGAGCGCGCAAATTTACGGCGTTAAATTATTACGGTGGACTTAGAGCCGCGCTGATAATTGGTTATTGTAATAAGAAACTTTAGCGGCTTAATTGTAATTTAATTACTATATGGGTATTGGCCGGTGGGTGAGCGCGCGGGGGCCTTGCGTGCGGCGAACTCATTTGCTCCTTCGTAAATAAACTTTCACGAAGTATTGTGCAAGCGGTAAAAAGCAATGCTCGCCAAATTTGGAGTGCCGTCCGCGATGTAACCAGTCGTTACGGATACCTTAGCTCGAAAAAAAAAAAGGAGCAGCGAACGTGTGTTAACCCTTCTCGCTGTTATATTTGTTTATTTATCTGTTTATGTCAATTTGGTCGGGACAAGTGTGCTCTTAAATGTAGCCATTGACTAGTTGGTATCCTGGTGAAACATTAAGGAGGTTTAGTCGTAAACAGCACGTAGCTCTGTGTATGTACACATACAATACATGGAGTGACACTCGCTCTGTCTCACTCGCACGTCCGAGTGCGACGTAACCAAAACAACTTTTTATTTATTTTCATGCATTTACACTTATCTTCTTAATGTTTTCATCATCAATAAAATAATTCACAAACGTGGTTTTTCTATTGAAAAAAAAGTTTCGTCGATATCTATCTCTTAATTGTTTTATAAGAAGTAAATGAAATTAATCTCCCGTATTAAGATCCTGTGTTAAAAGTATTAATGATAAAACGTACATCTAAATCTAAATCTCTTGAAAATTTAACTGAGCTCTTTTTAATCACGAATCTTACAGTATACCAAATTTCATCAAAAATCTGTTTGTTAATTGTTAACCCGATAAACCTTCTTAACTAGAAATTGATCAGAATCTGATCAGTTTTCTGATAGAGTCATGGGAACTTCAGTTGGTAAATTACGTTTCGATGATGTCACACCACCGTTCAAAGGTTACAAAATAATAAGCAGGTTAAAAATCTATTGCAAAATGACTGATCATTTAAAAGCGTATTAGTGATTACCCATCTGTAATCGAGAGATCAAGAAAACCACTCAAAACATCTCGCCCACAAAGGTGAAAAAAATCTCACTATAAAAACTCACGAAGAGCCCGGTTACACAAGCCTCGCCGGGAATTCGAAATGTAAAGCTCACAAGGCGGAGGAGTTGAATCGAGCGAAGGAAACGCCGGTGTCGTCTTTGGCTCGGTGCGATATCCATGTAAGGGCCAGGCTCACCGGTGATCTCTCTCTCTCTCTCTCTCTCTCTTCTCCGCTACAGCCGGGCGTTGGTAGCGGCCGGGGCCTCTTTATCTCGGTCACGGTGACTTCGTGAAAGTGAGAGCGCACGTGTGCCCATTATCCCCCCGGACGCACGCATCCATTTTTGCCTCCCTCTTATCGGTGCGCACGCGCGCGCCTCCTCCCGCAGCAAACGGCTCCCCCCCTCCGCCTCCACCACGGTTGGCGCATGCGCCGCGGTTACTTGCACTTTTCTCCCGCTGCCGTCGCTTGACCTTTCACTTTTGCGCGGCGCACGCCCTTTCGATCCGCGCCGGCGGATTCTCACGCACGCGGGAATTTATTTTCGACCTGTTTACGACCGATCGCTCCGAGCTGTTTTCAATCTTAATAACAGCGCGGGCAAGGTGCGCCTCGGCTCGTACTTCATATTTTCCCGGGCGATTGATATGCACACTTGATGCCGATTTATTAAGGATTTTTCTTTACTTTTTTTTTTATTGGACGCATAGATTGTGCGTGAAGTCTAATCGGCAACTTCTTCTGATGTCTTTGTTTTATTTAGTTAATTGAATTAGCTTTTTGAAAGGTCGTTCGTACAAATGTATATTCGGAAAGATGCTTTCGTGTGATTTGTGTAATTATATTATGCTCCTACTGACAAGTGTGGGTAGTTACCAATTTACTACCGGTAAATGTCGTCAGCAGTGATCCAATAGTTCATCAATAGTTCGTAGTCATTTTTTTTTTTTTTTTTTTTTTTTTGTTATATTACTGCACGAGTATTTTATATTTAACTAAGATTTAGCGTAGTTCTGGCTCCTTAAGGAGAGGGTTCACACTAAAAAAAATTTTAAAAAATTCTTTAATATTTAACACACATTTATAGACATTTAAATATATTTATGTATAATAAAAATGAAGAAAAATATAAATTTTCAGCCTATTTGAATCAATTTCTACAGAGTTATACTTTAAAAAGTAGTAAAAAAAGGGCTCAGCAAATTTTAAACATAAATATACCATTTTGAGACTAGTTTAAGTTAATAAAAAACAAACAAATTAAAAAATGATTTAATTTTAATAATATTAAATGACACTTTCTAAATTTAAAAACAAAAAGCCTCTGTAAAGTTGTAATGTTTAGTGAAACACAATTGAATTTTTCAAGTTTGAAGCCTTTGAACAAATGGTTCAACCCAGGGAACATTTTTGTTAAACCCTTATTTTTACTACTTTTTAGAGCATAACTCTACAGAAATTGATTCAAATAAGCTGAACATATTTTTCTTCAGTTTTTATTTAAATTTCTTTAAATAAACGTTAAAAAATAAACATTTTTTTTCTATTTTTTGAGAGTGAACCCTACCCTTAAATGAAGTTACTAATAGGTTGTTGCAAAAATCTCAGCTCGAACCTGCAGGCTGTCTAAGGTCAGTCTCCTTTTATCACGGGCTCCTCCTTTGTTTCGCGGCTAGAGCCCATTACGGCGCGATCGAGAAGGTGGCTACTTATACACTTGCGCCTACAGTGCGTGCGTCTATTTTGCAATTTTCTGGAAGCGAAGGAGGAGCGCCTGCGGTACGTTACGGACGTTAATTCTCACTCTCTCTTTTTCTTTCTCTTCTTTTTCCTCTCTTGCCACCGCAGAAACGGCTTCCTCCGCACGCTCGGCGGCGAGTGTAGGTCACGGAGGTGTTTTATA
Organism: Sycophila texana; assembly: GCA_035582955.1. Taxonomy (NCBI): domain Eukaryota; kingdom Metazoa; phylum Arthropoda; class Insecta; order Hymenoptera; family Eurytomidae; genus Sycophila; species Sycophila texana. The sequence goes on from JAWWEN010041493.1 coordinate 10,270, forward strand.
ATTATGCGGCCGGCCGATGGGACTGGTTGCTCGATGAATGATTTTTGCAAGTTGTGCGGCTTTTTATGGACCGAGCCGAGTGAGTGCTCGCCTAATCGTTATTAATTACAATAATAAAGGTGATTTGCGGCGCGTTATATGTACTCTGAATTATTTTTTTCAAGAGCACCTTTAATGCAACATTTGAATTATATAATTTACTCGCCGACGGTAAATTATTGGCCGAGGCTTTGTTGATTAAGCAATGAGCAAGCTTATTTTAACTTTCACAGCATTGTGTGACTTATTTTAAGTTTTTTTTCTGGACTGCGCTACGTGGAGACATAAAAAGGATAAGAGATATTCGTATTCGGTGATCGCTATCTATAAATAAATCTATTTCCCGTCTAGGAAATTTTTATTGTAAAATTAATTATAGAATAGAATAGAGCAGAGCAAAGCAGAGCAGAGCAGAGCAGAGCAGAGCAGAGCAGAGCAGAGCAGAATAGAATATAGAATAGAATATAGAATAGAATATAGAATAGAATATAGAATAGAATATAGAATAGAATATAGAATAGAATATAGAAT
>JAWWEN010041504.1:0-12993 GCA_035582955.1 Sycophila texana
AGTCAAATTTCACTGTTTTTCAGTCAAAAGTATGTCACTGCTCTGAAATTCAGTGGGATTTCACTGGATTAAATTTAAAAAGTAGACTTAATTTGCATGAAATACATATTTGTAATTGAAAGTGTATTGATTATCGGCATTAGAGATGGAGAGAAAAAAACAGAAAAAAAAATTGTTTCTCGCAACAGCGACCACTTTTACAGTTGGATGCTTTCCGCTCGGTTGAGCAGAATGGGTAAACTATATTTTTGTTGCTAACAGGGGAAAATCAATCTGCAGTCCGCGAAAGCAGACACGTTTCCGAGATATAATTTGAAAAATTCCAACGAATAATTTTGTTTAGTTTTATATTGATTTCCGAGTTCTTTTGACACGTTAAAAATAGATATTATACCTGATACAATTAAAATAAAAAAAAGTACAATTGTCAATAAATAATTATAAAATAATTATATTAAAATGAATATCAAGACGAATAAAGCGAGCGCATTTATCTTTCATTCTAAAAAAATAATCATCATCCGCCGCGAGTATTCAAATTGCGTATAATAATAATAATTCAAAAAGTGACTAGTCACCTGGAAATCCCGCGAATTACGTTAACAATAATTAGTGAAGCGTTAATTTACACAAACTTTTATCTCCGAACGACACTAGTTCCATCGAATTCACCTCGCCCTCCACGTACGCATCTCTCCCTATCCCCACACTCCACCAGCAGTCCAATACTCCTACATACCACTCCTACACCCTGTACAAGTGTATACTGGTATGTACCAAGCAAATTTCGCGCAAAATAGTAATTTTCTCTCACGACAAAGAGATAAAATTAAACGAGGGGGCAAAAAGTGCCGGCTTATGAGGGTGAAAAAAAAGCGTCTCTCCTTTATCCGAGACTTTCCGACTGATCGAAAATCGCGAAAGAGCGACGAGCAGCAATTGGCGCCTGCGAGAGCGAGTCGCGCAAACAAAGCCAGCCGGCGGATACGAAGCGAAGGAATATATCCAAGCGGTGCGCCGAGTACAAAGGCGCGTACCCGATTGGAACGCGAAGAGGAGAGCCGATCGATCGGCCGGCCAGCCAGTAGTGCAACTCAATGTGCGGTCGGACGCCGACGCTCGGCGTCTCTTTTTTTTTATTTCTACTCTCGTCCCCGCGGGTTTATAGCAGTTTTAGCGGGAAGTGAACGACTGAAGATTTTTCTGCTTTTTAGAGAACGGAAATAAATAAATAGTTAAATGATTAAATTATTCATTATGTTAAGTAAACAAGTGATTTTGTGGTTTGAAGATAACGCGTACTGTTTGATTGAGGTTTCAAATATTGTTTTGTATTCATTTTTCGGTTTTGTTTATCTAATTATGTTTGAACGAGATGTGTACATTTTTTAAAATTATTAAATTGTATAAAAAAAGTTAATATTTATTTGCTGAGCGTTCGTCTGTACTTCGAATTTTTTTGAAAAACTTTTTAATTAAAAATCGCAACGCTAGATCGAAGAATCTACATCTACATTTTTGTCGGATATAATTTTTTCACGAGGAAGAATCATAATAAAATATTCTTAGATATTTTTTATGAAATGATGATTGATTGTGTTTTTGCTTTTTCACACTCTGTCCAAAAAAAAGGTTACCCGAAAAATTATGCAGGAAAACGTAATCGCGTCAGGGCTTATCGCGCTAGAAATTTTTATGAAAAAAATCACATAATTTTTACTAGGAGGGTTCGTAATGTTTACGAGATTGACCGTAAAAGTTTACAGTCTGGCCAAGCGTCTCACGATTACCTTTTCTCTCGTAATTTTTATAGCGAAATTCGCAGCGCTCGTTGATTAACGAACCTTATGCAACTTAAAAAATTTTGCTGGGATCTTACGCTTTATATACAATAATATCACTGCAAATGATTCATTGTACTATCACTAATAAACATTGAATTAAAAAATTAAAAAATATATATTCGAAATTCTATCTGATTTGAATCTAGTAAAAGTTATCTTCGTAAAATATTATTGAATATTCATGAAAACCGGAAAGCTCGCGTTTCTAATTGAAATAGGTTATTTAAGTTTACCCGACCCTCACCCCCATTATCTTTTCACGGGCGATCGAGCTTTTTCAAGTTTTACTATCGTCCTATACAGGAAGCTCTTTTTTTCTAGTGTTCCCACATTTGTCATACGTAATCATCGATTTCAACTGTTAATTAAAACCAGGTATTCCTGGATGAGTGACGTTAAAAATATTTCCAAAAAAGGAATAGTAAAGTAGAATTTATAAATGAAAATCTGTAGAATATCTAACTATAACGATTTACTGATTACAATTCCCCATTTCATTCTTTAAATAATAAAAGTGTTTATTATTCAGAATTAGAATGAAATTCTAATTTATCTTATTATTATTACGAATTAATTAATAAAAAAATGTACAGTCTAATGTACGTATTTCTGGTGCAGCTCATTAGAGCAGCCGCTTAAATTGCAGCCATTACTCAACCGGATTTTCCCAATATTTAAAAAAAAAAAATGGAAATTCGAATCAGTTTCGAAATTGCTCGCGTGCTAAAGCAAAAAAAAATCGGCGATATTAATCCTGCTCGGAGTTAATATCTCAGCTGAACGCCGAGGGCAAGAGGCGCGCGGTTAATTGTATCAATTAAGAGCCAAAGAGCACGGTGTAATGCGTGATTTTAATCGAAACCACCTCGTTATCGCAGATTCGTCGCTCTTACGAGGCCGTAATTACGAAGCGGCCGGGGAGTTTCGTGCGCCGATTAATACGCGCCCAGTGCGAGAAATCGAATAACTTCCCCTTTTGGTGGTCCGCTGCGTGCGCGATGATTTCTATTCTTGCAGAATAATCGTCCGTTTGCAGCGCGATTATTTTCAACACATCAGTGGTTAATAATTTTGTGTTGTTCGTTTCTTCTCTTTTTTTAAAGATAAGCGTTATAATTAATACATTTCAATTTATGGGGATAATTAATACATTTCATTATGGAGATAAACTTTTTAAATTATTGACTTATAGGTATTTTTCATTCTATTGCATAATCAAAGATTATTAAACCATTCAGTGATATACTGAAAAAAATAATAGAGGAAGGTTTACAAAAAATTAATTTTGTAAGAGCCAAGAAAATTACTATAAGTTTTAGAAAAATTACAATTTTTATTGTAAAACTTTTTATAATTGTGGCAAATTTTATTATAAAAATTGTAATTTTTTCAAAATTTATACTAATTTTCTTGGCTTGTCAAGTTTGTCTCCGACTTACGAAGTTTATTGTAAACCTTCATATATTATCTTTTTAATTTAAGTTTAATAATTTTTAATTTAAGTTTAGTCTGTATTCATGCGACTTTTACTGCTTGACGTTATATAAATATTAATTTTACGTACTTATTATGTAACGTTAATTTATATATTAACGTTTATACGTAATAATAAACGTTAATAAATGTTAATAAATAAATATAAAATTGAGTTAACATGCAAAATTCACGCGTAGATGAAAGGTCCAAATGAAGCTTTATCGGTCAAATAAACTTTGGAAAATCGCTCGTCTGCGTCGAAATTTTTTAGTTCGGCCGTGCAGGTCTGTATGTAGTCCAAGCGTCCTCTACCGAAAAAGAATCGAGGTCGAAAGCGAAGGGCGAGGCTATGATTGATTGCTCGACTTTACCTAAAGCTGGCGATCATCCCGCTTCGAAATTACTTTGGCAATTTGCATCGTCTATGTCGAGGGTGCCGGCTGGTGGTCAGCCGCGCAATTGACGCGTTTTGCCGATATTTACAGCGACTTCAAATTCTCTCCACTTTTTTTGCATTGGATCTGTGATCGATGTGAAATTAATTACCGAACGTTCTTCGTCTCTTTTTTTATGGTATTTTAATGGATTTATTCATTCTTGGTAATTGTTATGTACCCCGAGAAAAAAAATTGTTAGATCAACGTTTCGCTCTGTTAAATACTTCCAACAGAAGAAATTGTTATTTAAACAGCGTCAGTTTTGATTGAACAGAAGTATCGTCAAGATAACAAAAAACACTACTGTTAAAATAAACTTTACGCTGTTAAATTAATAGTGACGCTATTAAATTAACAGTGTAATTATTAGATTTACAGTGGAATTGTTGAATTAACAGCTTTTTTCGGTTCGAATCATTAATCCAATTAAATTTTTTTCTCAATGTACATATTAAATCTAATTAATAAGTAAATTTTTATTCAGGTTATTTATGTACTAGATTCTAGTCTAGACTCAACTTATACAAAAGTACATAACATGAGATAAATAACATGAGATTTTTTTCTTAAAAAAAATTAGTATATCTGTATAAAAAGACACTGAACTTGGCAGTCGATTCGATTTTCAAATAAAAAAAAAAATATTTACCTATCAATCAAAAATTTCACTTTTTCCAATTAAAAAAAAAAAATCATTTTAAAGTACACAACGCTCAGTTTTTAATACAAAGAAAATCCCATTCAATTTATATTCATCTACAGATCTGAAATTTTGTAGCTCAACTCAACTCCACATTCAAAGCATCCGACAGCCGCGGGAAAGCAGCCGACCACCCCCATCCTCCCCTTTGCCCGCGGGTGAAACATCGCGGCGAATAAATTGTGTTTCGCGTGCGTAAACGTCAGCCGTCAAATGAGGCATTCGTCGAAATCCCGAAATCTCGCGACCTCAAAGGGGTGGTGGCGTTTTGCCGGGAGTCGCGCGACACAATGCGCGGCGCCGGGCTTTCCAGCGACGAGCCTGCCTTACAAAAGCCGCCGCCGCGGCAATATTGCCCCGGAGGTCCGCGCGGCAGTCATTGTGTGAAATGCGCGCGTAATCCCCCTGACAAATGACGGCGCGCGGGGGTCCCCCCGAAGTATGCGCGCGCGAATCGAATTCACCTTGCCCCGCGGCCCCGTAATTCAAACCGCCCCGGCCACAGTCGCGCAATAATGACCCCCAAGGCTCCGATCCGAGAATCCCGGACAAAGCAGCGTGGATGCCCGAGATGTGTACATTTTTACGAGCGCCGGATGAGCTTCTATAACTGGTAATGAATTAACATTTCGGCGGGGGTCTGTTTTTAGAAGAAAAATTTAAATTTTTAGGGGCAGCGAGTCGTAGATAATTGTAGTGTTTCCAAGATTCTTGTAGGGTGTAGTTGGAAAAATTATTGACACTGTACTGACAATTGTATTGACAATTATTATGACAATTGTTTGAGTGATTACAATTTATTGACAATTGCTTGGGTAATTACAATTTATTGACAATTGTTTGAGTAATTGCTCAAACTTAAATAGTAAAGCAACGTTTTATGTTAGTGTACACTGAAAAAAAATTAAGTAATTTTAAGTAAATGTTTACTTCAATAGTACTCGTTAAATATTTCCTTGAGTAAACTAAATATTTCTTTAAAAACTGAATGGATTTATTTGTTTTAAATAAATTTAGTAGTTTCAAAAAAATAATTACTTGATTCAAAGAAATATTTAACAAGTACTATTGAAGTAAATATTTATTTAAAATTACCAAATTTTTCTCTCGGTGTAGTACTATCTATACTTTATTTCAATTGTAGGGAGCTTCAATTCCTGGTTTCTGTTAAATTCAAAAAAATATGAATGCCTTTCAATTATGCAATTACTATTGGAGTAGATGAATATAATTATTATTTATATGTAGTTGTCCACTGATGCTAGAAAATGCCAATGATAAATAATTTTATCCTAATCTAAAAAAAACAATATAATTAAATTAAATTAGTTTAAAGTAATACATTTTATTTTTTACCTTAATAAAGAATAATAGTATAATTAAATATTAGTAAAAATCATTGAAATTTAGTAATAATAAGTTTGGTTTCTTTTGAACAATAAATTTAACTTTGCTGCATTAGCTAACATTTTTATTTGTGACCTTCGTTTTGTTTTTAATTAATGCGTGTTTTCTTACTTTATGAAATAGTGGATGATTTTACGAATAAGTATAGCATGTTCAGTGAATTATTCTGCATTATTTCAAGAAACTTTTTTTTTGCTTGATAAATGGGGTTACAGTTTGTTTAAAAATAATGCCATTCGCAGCATCGATTTAATATAATCTTCATATTTCTGTACCTTCATTAAAGAAATCGCGACGCAATTTCTCGCCGCTCTTTAATTCAATAAGATTATTCAGTTAAATTTAACCGAGTGGAAAATTTAAACATAAAATCCGCAAGAACTCTCGGAAAGAGTAGAACAAGTAAAATACACGCTACAAATTTAACGAAGTTCATTCATTTTAAATTTGTCCACACGACAAGACACATTTTATCTGCACATTTAGAGAACCGTCTCAATAAATGAAGTCTCGTTTTATTAATACCGTCCCACTTCAGTTTCTCCAGTAAAATTAAATCATCAAAGGAGAAGGATACCGCGATCCAGTTTACAATTACTTCGGTCTCAATTTAATTTCTACGAAACGATTGTCCCTGCAGTAACTCGGCTCAACGTTACATTCGCGTCGGAACTATTACCGAAATATGTCAATTCATTATCCGGCACTTGCGAGGGTATACAATTTACACGTAACATTTGAGGGCGGCTTCTCGAGCAAAGTATGATCGTCACGCTCATCTCGTCGGATATAATCCGGTAATTCAGGAAACATTCGTGGGGCACAGCGGAGCCGAGGACAAACAATGCGTGGCTGGAATGTTCAGCTGCGCCCATCGTACCGGCATTACAGGACACCCCCCCCCTCCTCCGCGCGCCCCCCCCTTCCACATGAAAAGCGAGACAATGGCAATACGGAGCGAATTCATAATTTACTCCGGCGCTTATATCAAAGTGACGCCTGGGCACGCATTCCGAATGCATATTACTTCGCGGTCCGAATATAATTCGATTTCAAGGTATGTGATGAGGTGGATGTAGGAAGGTATGCGTGCACGACCCACTCGTATTGTTTTATTGGCTCGAGTCGCATTGAACGTCTTTTTTGCTGCTTCGTGCGCAAACGGAATTTTGTTTTTACCGGTGATACGTCAGAATTTTATTTATTTATTTATTTTTTTTTAAGTCTTTATAATTTTTATCTTACAAACTCACTTATTGATGTTTTTGTGTTATTAAAATAAACGACATTTTTCATTACTTCTAGATCCATTAATTATTTTTACGCCAGAGTTAGAGATACGATTAATTATTTAACTAAGTAGGAGGATTGAGGCATTTTTTAGGCTACGATGACAATCTTTCTCTCTCAACATTCAATTTTTTGAGATTCGAGATCTCAAAACCGATATTTCGCCTATTATTTTTAGAGTATGGATTATGAATCGATATACTGAATACGTTTATTAAAAACAAATAACTAAGGCTTCTAATAAAAAAAAAAATGTAATAAAATACATAAAAAGAATAATTTCAAAAAAAAATTATATACCCTATCTATACAAAAATTATATAAATGTTTATATAATACACTTTTTTTCTCGCGTAACGTATTTAATAATTCAAGACGTGAACCAGTTTTACTAGTAACATTAAAGCGGTATGCTTAATGCAATCCCAATTTGAAAGTGAAACGGTAAAGAGCAACTGCAACTGCATCAAATTATCATGAGAGAAGGATTGGCGTAACTACCCATCAACTACGAATTTAGCAAGTTTAAACGCTTTTTCGACGCGAAACACCGCATAAATAACGAAGCGCTACACTATCCGACGCAATCACGTATATATACGGCTTCCTTTCCCCCCGCGGCTCTCGCCGGCTAATGACAAGATCGGCAGAAATGTAGACGTAGAGAGAGAGAGAGAGAGAGAGAGAGAGAGAGAGGGACTCTACGCGTCATGTTCGCCGGAGTAGTTTCTGGTAAATAATTCATAACAGACGGAGGAAGGCGGCTCAAAGCACCCGCTCGATATAACGACGCGACCGTTTCCCCTGGGAATGAAGTCCGAAGCCAGTGCACACATACCCCCCTCTCGTAGCCTCCCTTCTACCTGCGCTCGATTATATTGACATTCGCCAATGTTTTCATCGGCGGTATACCATTTTTTAGCGACGGTATATATTGACGCGCTAGTGATGCAACTTTCTCTGTTGCCTTGTTTTTTTTTTTTTTTCGAGCGGAAACGAGGCTTCGTGTGCAGACGCAACGATTGATCGTATACCAGGTGGACCCCGCGCAGCAGCGACGTTCGTTGACCCTCGACGACGTTGAAGGAGTTTCGTTTTCTCGAGGCGCAGGTGGGATTTACGACGGCGCAGCTAAAGTTAGGGTTGGAGTTTGAACTACCTTTTGCAACTTTTTTTATTGGCCGATTCGAAGGATGTATACATTTACGACGGTCTATGGGATGTTTTGTATTATGGATGTTAGCTTTGCGTGTTTTCTTTAGGAATTACGAATGAAAGGGAGGATTTAACGATTCTAATTTTCCGTTCAGGAAAATACCTTGGTTGGCGTAATTCGAAATTCTGATTGAAGTAGAATGTATGGTAAAATGTTATTTTTTTTTTTTTTTAAATTAATAGTCGATGGTACGTCCGTATATCGAGATAAATGTTTTTGTAAGAATTACCAGTCGTTTAGTAAAAATTAGCTGTTTGGGAAAGTTGTCACAGACTGACATTTCGAAAGAAATTACTACACTTTTCGGTAAAATTTGTCATAAATACAGAAAAAATTACAATACTATCTGGCAAAATTTACTATATTTTCGACAAATTTTATACTAAACGGTAATTTTTACTAAACGATTTGTAATTTTTATTAAAACATTTCTGTCAGTGTACAAGAATTAATTAAACTATATCGTCTTCGCATATTTTACAATATAAAATAATGTTAAAAAATTATGAATAAAAACTAGATAAATACAGTAAAAAATTAGAAACTGTAGTAGAGACTTTTGTTATTTTTAATGAAACATTTTTCTCCGTGCGCAAACTCTACGAAGATATAATTTCCATATATCCGTATGGGCATCTCCTTCTTTGCTATTCTTTCATCGAGTGCGGAATAAGAAAGTAATGAAGATCCAAAAGTACAAATCAAGGGACCAGGTCACGGACAGCTCAAACGGAGCGAATCGCGCGCTAAAAAGCTGGGCGCGCGAACTTTGTAAAATCGACGCCGCCGCGAAGCTTAGACTGGTCGAGTTTCGAGGAATGGCTGTACGCGAAGAGAATCGGTTTTTCTGGCAAGCCGCCGAACTTGAACATTTTCCTTATAGATGGATCGCCCCACCCAATGAATTTTTCATACGAACAGATTCTCCACTTCGCTTCCCTTCCTCTATTTTTACCCGAAGTTTTCGTGTAGGTTTTGCCCGACCACTATGACTGTACATCTCGCGCCCCACCTTTTTTTTTTCACTTACGAAGGTAGAAACTAATTTAAGAGTTGCTTTACTCGAATTTGTCGGTAATCTTCGATTAACCAACCCTGTTATAATGTATTCTACTGAGGTGTGATATTTTATAATGAAATAGAAAAAAAAATATAAAAATAAGTGTAAATAAAAGAAAAGAAATTATAGAAATTCATTTGGATAATTGCCATTGACTTTTAAAAGATTCATAATTATTGCATTTTGTAAATGAAGACAAGAGTATAAATTATTATTATTTCTTTTTTAATATTTTCCATTTAACTGAAATGTAGAATTGAGATGGAAAAATGTTTCAAAAGAAATGTAAATGAAATGAATGTAATAAATCTTTTTTAAATGCTGAATTTCACTTTCATCAGCTATTATTAACCCTGGATAAGCCATCCGAGAGAAGGATATATTCTTTTGGAAAGTGGAATATAAATTTTTTGTTACAATTTAGCTTTTATTAAAAAGTAAGTTTGTAAATCTTCATTATATCATCTCACACCGCACAAATTACCAGTCAATTTAATTCCCTCCGTCGAATCGTACGAAAATTACTATACACAGACCAACGGGTACTCTGTCGCGCACCAAAATTTTAATTACAATCTATCTACAACAAATCACCGTACTGACCAACTGCAATAAGAATTGCTCCTTAAAACTGATAGAAAATCTTATTCTCAAGTACAAAACACTAAAGTAAGGAATATTTTTTTATGAATTCTGTGAAGTAGTAATTTTGTCATAATACACACATCACGTTATCTTTTTTGTCACTTCTCATCACGTGTACGTAACAATAAAAAAAGGCAAGGAAACAATGTTGCTTCAAACTAGTCGTAATAGCTTCTAAAATTCTAATCTCATGTGCTTTTATTAAGAAGTAAGTTCGTAAATCTTCATTATATCATCTCACACCGCGCAAATCACCAGTCAATTTAATTCCTTCCGTCGAATCGTACGAAAATTACTATACCCAGACCAACGGTACTCTGCCGCGCACCAAAATTTTAATTACAATCTATCTACAACAAATCACCGTACCAATTTCACCGTAGCGTAATTTCGAGCACCCGCCAATTTCGAAAACAAGCGACGCGAGCGGCGATTCGCCGTCCCCTCGAAATGCGCCTGGCGAAGAAAAAACGAGTGCAGCACACCGCACTGCACGTCCAGGCTTTCATGCGGCCGGGGGTCCCCCGTCCGTTGCACGATGCGCTTCCTGGGTTTCCCGCGTAATTGGCTTGCACGTGTAATTAGTCGTCCGCGCGCGCCTCCGACACCTCCGCGTCATCGCTTTAAAAGCCGCGCGACGCTGCAGCGAGTCGCGCGCGCGCGCTGGGCACGTGCGCGAAAGCTGTACTGTTAGTTGAGCGTCCATCGTCTTGTTTGTACGTCTAATTTTAGCCTCGGCTCTCCTAAATTTTTTTCCCCCCCCGCGCTGCTCGGCTCCTCGCGTACTTTGATGCGTGTCAGTTACGAGGTGCCGTAAGTGCGGGCTCGAGACGCATGACGAGGTGGAAACACGCGGCGTTGATGCTTCGCGTTTAATTGTTTGCTTCGTGAGCAGGGGAAAAAGGCGCGCAAGGAGGTCGTCGTGGTTTCAACCTGTATGGGTATTATTATTATTATTATTTATTACTTTTCAGCTTTTTTTTTTTTTTTTTTTTAATTCTAGTTGAACGACTTAGCTTCTAAGAAAGTTTTTTTTTTTGTGTTGTTTGATTGATACATACTATTGAGTGAAAATTACTTGCAGTAAGATAATGAATATATTTTTTTAAGACGCCTGCACGGCTCAAAATAAAATTACTATATTTCAAGGAGGAAAGTATTTGATAGTAGAAATTTGTATGTAGTTTCGTTTTGGGGAAAAAAGTGTTTTTAAGTATATTATATGAAGTGTATTTATAGATAATTTTTTTTTTTACAATTATAATTATACAAAAAAAAAAAAAAAATTATTGAAAGAATAATAATTTTATCAAAAGAATTAGTAGCTGTAATATCTTTTTATTTACTTTGGTAATTACTGCAGATTTTAAAGCAATTAATAAATTTTAATATCAAAATTTGATTAAAAAAACAATATTTATCAAATTTCAATTCCAATGACGGCTTCGAAAAGTCCACAAACGTGAGCAGAACTATCGTGAGCCTTATGAAATTTCATATGTGAAAATTGAAATTTGCTTTTCTACACTGAAAAAAAAGGTCAGTAATCGCAGCTATAACGGTCAGTTTTTTCAACTAATATTTGGTTGAATCAAATATATTTTTGTTGAAACAAGTAAATATTAGTTAAAACAAGTAATGGGTTAGTTGTAATTACTAAACTTTTCGTACTCAATTACTCCAAAATTGAAAAAAAAAAAAAAAAAAATATTCAAATAAAATATACCTGGCACTGTCACCTCGAATTTCAGCTGATCGTTCAAAGCCTGAATTAAATCTAAAATTTCAACTGAATTTTAGTCTGAATATTTATTTGCACTCGAGCTTTTTTTTTATATAATATAACGATCTGGAAGCCATACTTTAAAAACAGTAGACGAGCTATCGGTTTTGCTATCTCGAATCTCGATCTCGAATTTTGAACTCGATTTTGATTTTCGAAAAGAAATTGAATGTCGAGAGAGAAAGATTGTCATCGTAGCCTAAAAAATGTCTAACTAGTCAACATTAAAACAGAATTTTCACGCATTATTCCCTATCACCTTCACTACACTCATAACACATACAAAAAAAAAAAAAATCTCTTATACCGAGGTTCAGAGAGGGAAGGAGGGAAAGGGGTCTCTTTGCGGGGTCTGAGAGCGCGACCGGCATCGCTGCCAACGGGAAAATTCGCCGGACGCGTTGATGCGCTTCAAGGAATAATACCCCACATTTAGCTGTCGAGGTTTGCTCGGGCCTCGTCGCGATTTTTCCCCCGGCTCATCTTTCTCCCCGCTCGCGCGGCTCGTCCGCGCGTGTAGTGCGCCCGGCTCGTTTCTCATAGACGCCGCTCACTCACACAGACGCGCTAACGGTTTCTGCGGCGGTCCGGGCAGCTCTCTGACCTTAACGAGGGCCGCTTAACACCGACAGTCCTATATTCGGTCTATCCCCGTGTTGTGCAATATGCAACGCAAGGCGGCCGGGACTTTTTTTTACTTCCCCCTTCCCTCCTTCCTTCTGACGAGGTGACCTCGCTTCGCGCGGTAAAGAGGAGGCCGCAATCATTTCGCCCGACGCTGTACGGTTCTTCCCTCCGTGGAGGTGAGCGCACCGTATTCCCCCTTTTTTTTTTCTTATTTCGTTTATGAAGCTGTCGCCATTTTCCGAATTTGACTTTTAAAGCGGATCGCCTCGAAGCGTTCCGCGAGGTAAAGTTGCGACGCTGTTAGTAAGGGAATAATTATTTGTTTTTTTAATGACTGTTTGTTTAAATTTTTTTTTTTAACGTAGAGTCAAGTAATTGTGAGTTCGTCCGGTATAATTTATGTATAATGATACTAACGATTTAAAAGATTTAACTACACTGAAAAAAAATTTGGTAATTTTAAATAAATATTTCGTTGAATAGTACTTGTTAAATATTTCTTTAAATC
>JAWWEN010041525.1:0-12990 GCA_035582955.1 Sycophila texana
ATACCATAGACTGTACTCTGAATTTTTTTAAAGAGATTCTACACAAAAAGGTTTAACCCACCGAGCCTCCTTAACATTGACACAAAACCTCGCGCGCCGCGCGACATTCGTGAATCGGTTAGCCCGGTGAATCGATACACGCGTTACGCCAGGAGTATGTTGCATGTCGCAGGCTAACTGCACGTGCACGCGATTAAAGCATACGTATCTCTGCGACAATTTTCCCTAAGCTCGTCGTAGCTTCGTTAATTAATCGAAATGAAAAAAATAATTAATGGTACTATCCCAGACTTTTATCCAGACTTACGTTTTTTTTTATGACTGGCTAAAATGAAAAAGAAAGATTATATATATAAAAAAAAGAGGAAAGAAAACGAGGTTAGAAGTCTGAGATAGTGACAGTACAGCTAGACTTTTTCATCCAGACTTGTCTCAGACTTGTGATGCCAGAATTTTTTTAATATACGGGTACAGTCATAAATTGTCGGATTGTTAATAACAAAATTATTACATACAATTATTACGAAATTTGGCATTTTAATGATCATCTACTTGTTAGTTACATAGTTAATTTTGTAAAAAAATTAGATTAATTTTTGCGAGACAATTATCCTTTGTTCGTGTACATTAAAAGAAATTTCATATTGCTTTGGTGAAATTTTACTTCTGTAATTGTAATTCATGTAGTTTTTTATTGCGCTGCAATGAAGAAGAAGCTAAATGACTTCAGTGCCAAGAATTCTTCAAAAATGCATTTTGTGTACAATATATTAATTTGTAAGAAAAAAAAATTGTTTACCCATGAATTTCGAAGTATGCGCGTTCCGAAAGTAATAAAAAGAGCAAAGCAAGAAAATTCTTGTGACATTATTCACCAGTGCGGCGTAGATTTTTTTTCGTCGTCCTTGTCAATGAAGTAATGCGAAGATATCGTTTCTTTTTTACGCCTTTGGCGAACGTCGTCGCGCTGGTGTGAAATCGAGAAGTGAATACGATCTCGCCTGCAAGTCGATCCTTCTACCATTACGCTATTTATATTCTATAAAAAGATAATCATTATCATATTGTATTCGAGAGGTACATCAATTAATTGGAATTCGATATCTTCGGAATATACCAGACGTAACATACCTCTTGGTAATTATGAAACTGATTGTTAATAAAAGATTATCCATGTTTTCTTTAAGGCGATTTAACGCCTTTAAATTTTTTTCTTCTTATGCTACCTGAAAAAAGAAAATAAAAATTAGCCCTATACCGAAATTTTAGATCTTACATGCAGTATATACCCTACACATTAGACCAATTTGCCGTAATCGACAAGTCTAGAAACTTAATGGATGTTAATGGAATTGATCTTAAAATGGTATCTTTTGCTATTTTTGTCTTAAGTGTTACGCAGGAATTAAAAATTATCGGAATAAGTGTGGTATGAATCCTGGACCGCGGTGGGAAAAACCGACGAGTAATACCTGTAAGTGTTTTAAAAAAATTAGAAAACGCCAAACATCGTCTGTAAAACAAAACAAAAATTAAAGTGTTTTCCTAACTTCTTCAAATATTTATATAAATAAATTTTAATTCCTACAACTATTCAGACCAAAAGAACATAAAATACCTCCAGGTTACGTCAACGGCAAAATTCAGAGAAGGTGCGATATTATGGATACAACATCTAGAATTTCAGGATGAGACTTATCATAAATTTAATATACTTTCAAAATATTATTTCTATATTTTTCTATCAATCAAATTTTCTTTTTTAAGATAATTTTAAGACGAGAAATTTTGAAGTTGTTGGATTGACTTAATAAAAAAAAAAACAGAAAAAAAATGTAATTTAATGTAATGATCATTATTTATATTATTATAATTTCAAAAGTACGTCACCAACTCGTCCGTAATTTCGAAAGTCCATCACGCACGAGTATACCTGCGGATATCAGTATACGCACGACAAAATGTGAGAGCGATAAGAAGCTCATACATTTTTTAATCTGAATTTCAAGCATCTCGCACGTGTGACGTGACACATTTCTCCTATACCGAAGAACTAAAGGAAAAAAAGGAGAGTAAAGCAATACAAAGAAAAAAAAAGAAAGAAATATAAATAAAAATTGATCATTGAAAATCAATGAACTATGTTTTTCATCGCAGCGCACCAATCGAGGGCCGGTATATTGTACCTACTCCGTCGAACCATTTCCTTTCCTCCACTCACCGGTGATCCGCGAAATTTCGCCCTCGATTCCGCCTGTCCGTACATAAAAGGAAGCAACATAAGAAAGCTCCGATGACTCAAAAAATTCCCTCTATACACATAAAAAAAGTAAGGATACATATCTACATATAAAAACTATATATCCACACATGAAAGTAATATCTCCTTATATAAAAATTGCTTATCGGCGCGCGATAGTCGCCTGGAAAAAATAAACCTCCTGTATTTACGGAAGCGACGGACGTAATATCCGAACGCGCGGAATTCTATTGAATTCGAAGGAGAGAAGCGACTGGTCGAAAGTAACGAAATATATATGTATACAATTGCACATATATACATACAATGAGCGAGGCATTCGCGAGGCGACAATAAGGCGAAGCGACGCGAACGTAACTCTTGCGTAGGCTCTTATCGATTGGCAGAGGTCGTTTTCCTCTGTGCACGTGAACTCGAGCCAGCCTAGACAGGTCGGTGCCTTCTTTCGCCTTACCGTCGGCGCTCAACCCACCCGAGTGTGCACCTGCCATAGCGACGCCGCTTTTACGCTCTGCTCGCGTGTCGCCCGGTACCTTGGTTCAATCAGCAGAAAAAGTAGGATCGGCTTGGGGGTTGGTTGGCCGGCTCCTGGGGATGGTTGGAGGGAACATTTGGTTGTTATTTCTTGTTTCTTAATGAACGCTTGTTGAGAAAGTTACTTGCAGGCGAAACTTGGGCAGAACATGGACTTATTTTGTGTTAGACTGTAAATTTTATGAATTATTTTACTAAATGAGTTTCGGAAAGTTTGCAATGTTCGATGTGCGATCATTATCAAATAATGATTTTTCAAACTTTCTTTTTCCGATTCGATCGAAGGAACAGAGTTTGTGTATGTTTTATCGATTAAATTGGTATAGGAAAAAAAATTGTATAAGAATACTTAATTGGCCGCGTAAATGCATCGTACAAAGTATTTGGTAATTATATACTTTTGTAACGATTGTAAAAAGTATAGTATTTATTTTTCGACAAATGTTCGTTTTTTGTATGACAAGTTTTTTTTTTGTCGGGATTTTTTCCCGACAAAAAAAAGAGCACCCGTTTTTTAAAACCTGCTGTCTATTTAAAAGAATAATTTAAGTATTACGTTTTTTACATTTAATTCTTGGTGTATATCTAAATTTTCAAATAATGTTGAAGTTAGTTGAAAACTGTCCCATGATTGTTTTTTCACATCTTTATAAAGACATTCTTCTAACAGAATTTTTGAAAATTTAATTGCCGCACGAGTGTCGTCAGAAAGTGAAATTTCAGTAGAATTTGTTAAAGCTCCCTACAGGATTCCAATAGAATTTTCTTGCACGTATCCTGCAGAAAATTTGCGCGAACTTCTTGCAAGAATTGCTGCAGGAATTTTATTGCTTGCGAAGTACTTGCAAGTTTCCGAATTCCTACAGGAAAATTTATTCGCAAATTTATTTCCCCTATGAACGCACCTATCCGCCAGTGCACTTCACAAGAAAAAGAACGAAACAACGAGCAGGAAAAAAAAACAATCATAACCCGGAGAATAGCGATCGATCAGCGTAGCCGACATTCCAGTGAAATCTCACGAGCGGTACGAAAACACACAGTGGTCTCGTGAGCTCCGAAGTCGCGCTCAATGTGTATCTGCGTGAACTCGAGATCGGCGCGGGGCATCCATCACATGACAATGTGAAAGTTACCTCTCCGAGAGCCTCGCCTGCGAGTCCCGGCGAGGAATCGTTCACCTCCGCGACGCCCCCCCTGCAGTCACGGGACGCCGCGCATAATGGACTTGCACCTCGAGAGAAATTTTCGCGCAAAAAACGCCCGCGTGATTCACTGTCACGCGGCTCGTTCGCCGGAGCCGTCGCACACACCGTCGATTGAACCAATTGAAGTGTGAATAGCGGGGAGAGGCCGGAATGTCGTGGCGTTTAGCGCGAGCCTCGTTATACACAGAAAGAAAAATCTGGATGTTTTCTTATGGTTATAAGAAAACACCTCGATTTTTATGGTTATACCGTAGGTAAAGTTTTGTCACACGTTTACAGTATGTATTGACACTTTTAAAGTATGTACACTGAGAGAATTTTGTCGTAAAAATTACGTGAAAAAACGTAATCGTGGGACGGTTGTCAGTACTGTAAATTTTTACGGAAAAATCACCGTAATTTTAACCTGAATCTTGAACGGTTGGTATAAAGTTTTGTAAATTTTACAAGAAAACCCATGTAAAAATTACGAGGATTTTCACGTAAAAACTGCAGAGCTTTTCTTGTACTTAACTTTTCAGTAAATTTTGCTGTATTATACAGTAAAATTTAAGTGTATGAACATTTTTAATACTTTTTGATAAATATTACTGAAAAGTTTAGTAATTTCTCTCGAAATGTCGGACTGTGAGCACTTTCCCAAACAATTCAGTAATTTTTATTAAACGATTTGTAATTTTTACTAAACGATTTGTAGGCGCTAATACCATTAATGCATTGCTTTCCTTCTGCTGTTCTAAAGCGTCCATATTATAGCTTTAGGTTATATGAGTCGGTTATTATCATGTCTATGGCACTGTTACTCTCACACTATGCCCCTCTTACAATCGAAGTATGGATTGCTGACGTTGTTAATGTGAAAAGAGAGTATACTTTAAAAGATCAAAATCCATGCTACTATTGCATCAATTTTCATACTAATAGAGAATAATATAAGCCATATAATTATCTAAATGTATCCTCATTCTTACTATTACAGTTATAGATTTTTCTGTGTATCGAGAGATCTCCTGCACTTTTCGTTCGGCCTGTTTTTTTCTTCGTGCTCGAGGAGAAATCTCGAGGGCCAGGCCCATCGGGGACACCTTCTTCCATTTGGATTGCACGCGCCCGATCCTTTTTTTTTTCTTTCTCGCATTGTTCTGGTTTCATTTTTTTCTCTGTCGTTGTTTCGAGCTGCTCTTTTTACTGGGTGGGATCGAGCGTTGACGCGCTTTTTCGAAATGTAGAGCGCTGTTGTGACATTGTGGAAAGTTTTGCGGGTTTTTCGGTTGTTTCTCTTTAGGTAGTGGATCATGGTCAATCGAGGTGTATGCTGTTTGGATTTCATTGTGTTTTTTTGACTGGCCAGTGTTTATTTGGAGCAGAATTCGAGGATATGTGCAGTACGTGCCTTTTTTCATGGGGGAAAGTGAGATATAATGGGCATCGGGGCTGAGTCGATTGTTTGGGCATAGTGGGACTTTTCCTACTATGAAAAGTATAGTATTTTAGAAGTATTATTATTTTAGAAAAAATAATAAATTTTGAATAAGAAAAGACTTTTTGATTGCGTAAAAAAAAACGATTTACTTGTAGTACGACTGATATTACAAGTTAATATGTAATTGCGAAGTACTTTTTGTAGCAAATGAAACAGAGATTTATTCAAGTAAGGGTTATACGGTTAATACAATGAAATATTAATACCTTTTTTTTCTTAAAAATAATCGAAAATCGATTTCTTACATATTTTTAATTATTATACTAAATAATACAATTAAAACGTGTATAACAAGTGCTTCAAAAGTACTTTCAATTAATTTTTTTTTTTATTTCATAACTTTTCACGTTTATATTTTATTCTAAATTTATTGTTATTATTTGCAATTTTAAAGCTACGAAGCATTTTATATATAAAAAATAAATGAAAAATATATTTATAAATAAGAAGAATTTCTACGTAAAATTATTAAATAAACAAACGGTCTTATCCATCACTACGATTATAGCAATGTACCTTTCTTCTAACGATGTAAAGTTTGCGGAAATGTTGTTAAAAGTTTGTTATCCAGCATATGAAGCTTGTAACACACAAAGCTTTAATGATCTCATTATTAGCGATCGCGTACATGTATGTCTGAGCAGATTGTACACTTTTATCACTGTTATTTTCAAACGTATAAACGTACAATTTCGCAGTAACCTGCCGTACCGTTACGTATTTTCTTGTTGAAGAAGATTTTTACTTTTCACCTGAACTTATTGTTCGGTTCTGCAAATTGTTTAACGTATGCATGAAACAATAATTTTTTTTTAATACAAATTTTATTGACAATATAATATATTGATACATTACCACCGTACAAAAATTAATTGTATCGAATATCTTTGCGGCTTTCGTATTTGTGAAAAAGAAAAAAGATTGATAGTAGGATCTTGGAGAAGCAAGATTACTTTTCCAATACAATAGGTAAAATTTGACAAATGATGCAAGAAAATGTAATAAAAATTTTCCTTAGCACACTTGTAAACGACACTACCCTCAAAGTTCAGGTAATTCAACAAGCTTTTTCTAGATTATTTTTTATAAAAGTTGAATTTTCATTACCCAATTGTTATATGGGCTGAAAATGTTATGTACTTGCAGGATCATATATACTGGTTAAAAGTGCGTATATGATTTATTGATTATGAATAAAATGTATTTAAATTAAATTTTATCGTTAACTGAAGGCAGTATAAATATTTAGTGATAGTAGGAGCAAGAAAGATTTAAACAGTAACGGCAATTATTTTTTCTGAGAAATGACATAAGCTACAGAATAAAAACGTCAGCATAAAATAGCATAAAATTATACCAGTTAAGAGTTCGCATTCAGCGGAAGAGTCTCTTACTCACACGAACATTAAAATTTGCTTTTTTTTTTCTATATGTATTTCCCAGTTTCTTATAAATAAATCGCAATTATTTTTCTGTTTCTACGGAATTTTCACAAAAGCAACGGTATTAAGTTTCGTTACAGAAATTTCACGAAGTTTATGAAGGAGCTCGTATAATGCAACGCTTACTCTTTTTATACTTTCGTTTCGTAATTCTAACAAAAAATAAAGAAACTGTCTTTTTACGTTCAGAATAGATATAAAACTTGACCTTCAAAATCAAGCGAAAGCAAAATTGTATAACACTATATAAAAATTGTTGTGTAATATAGAAAAAATTTGGCCAAGTATTATATTATAAATTGTTATCTGTGTACATACGCACCTCAAATAAGCAGATAGATTTCTGCAGATATTAGATAATTTTTTTAATGTTTTATTTTACGTGTAATAAGCGCATTTTTGTGTAGAACATACTTTCATTGCACGCTCTATTATATAGATAGATATATGTATACCGCTAAATTTTTTTAACAAGCTCCTACGTGCTTTCGTCAGTGTTTTTCGGTCTCTTACGCAAGATTAATTCTTCTTTTCTCTTATTTTTTACTATTTTTAGACGTTTGCACTTTGACAGCGGGTGCGGACACGACTCGTAAATTTAACTGAGCTTAATGATTGTTATGACCATTTTTAAAAAAAAAATAAATAAATGCGATTTATTTATTTGCATTTTTAAGTTTTATTAATCTCTTTCAGTAAATCACAGAATATGTATAACAATATTTTCTTAAACTATATTCATAAGATTTGATTTACGAGTTTTCTTTTAGTTTCCTTTTTTTAATTTCTTTTCTAATTATTAGTACATTTTATCGCTAACTTTTTTAAAGCTTTTGTTCATTTATTAAAAGTATCTCCATTAAATATTTTAGAAAACTTAAAAAAAAAGTAAATAAAAGTAATTATTAATTCTATAGTTATTAGACTATAATATTTGACTGTAATTTTGATTAATTTAGTATTGCTTAATTTTAAATATGTATCAATAAACACAAGTAAGTTTATGTTACAGACCACTTCTAGAAAATATTTCCATACACAACATTTTTTAGAAGAAAAACATTGTAATAAACATAATTAATTTTTTGATTAATTTTTGTACAAATCGTCTTTCATTATAGTATATTATTGAAAGGAAACAGGAATTACAATAATCGTGCGAAGCTCGGAATATCAGCCTTGTGCAAATAAAAAATTTTAATATTGACATATTAAAATATTCTTGTAGATTTAATTAATACCTTACTCACACGCAATCGAACTTTATTAAGTTCACTTACACTCGTATCACTATAAGTGAAAGAAAACCGACCGAAATAATTACTAATTATAAACTGAAGCCCTCGTAAATTTCGTGGAAATCTCTCTATAATATTACAATCTATTAATTTTTCCATTTTCTCCAAAACAATGGTTATGCTTCTGATTCCGTGCCACCGGGCCATTAGTGCTAACTCAGGTACAAGCCCAAACCGTAGACAATCAGTCGCCACTTCCGAAAAAAAAAAATCAGCTCCGTCCCACCTCATAATTTTTCTCTCTCCCCCTATATTTCGGCCGCTCACGCACTGACAACCCCCGATATCCATCTCCCCGCCAGCGATAAGCCCGCGCAATATAAATGTATAATACACCGTCTGTCGCGCGCTCCTCGCTCGCCAATCAATGCCGCTGAAAAACCATTGGTCGACGCGGCAATTGGCCTTAGCGAAATAAAAAAGAAAAAAAAAATACTGAATGAGAAGGGAGGAGGAAGGCGGCCGCGCGTTCGTTAGCGGCAATTCCCACCGTCGACGGGGCGCGCCAATTGATGCCTTCTCTTTAAATCGTCGCTTGCGTCAGTGCGCGCGAGGATCGGGCATCGAAAGCGCGGAAAAGTGCCGGAGCGCCGGCCGATCCAACCGCGGCCGTCGATCGCGCTTAATTAGCGCTCATGAGCGCGGGAGTCTCTCTCGCGAGGAGCGATGATGGTAAACAAAGTTGCGACGAGTCGCTGGATATGCGCTGATCGTGCGACTGTTATAAGTGCCTTTATATTGTTTCTTGAGAATATCTGCGGTGTGCTTCAGTCGGCATCGGAGGTGCTTGAACTTAATTATAATTATGACTTTTCTGAAGACTAATTAAAGTTTAAGCTGCGAAAAAAATGACGATAAAGCTTTCCGTAACGATTGCGTGGAAAAAACGTATATACGTCGGATATGGTTTATAAATAGGGAACGTTTACAAACGGATAGTTTGAACATTTTTACAAGAAAATTGAGCTGCGGTGGCAATGATTTGTATAATATTTACAAGAGAATCTCTGTAAAAGAACGAAGATTTTTGAAATACTTAAGTAATTTTTTTATTTTTAATTTAAATACTTACTAATTTTTTTTACACGGGTTATGTAGCTTTTTTACGTAGAAGTATAGTATAGCATCACAGAAAGAATTTTGCCGCAAAAATTACGATGAAGCTTACTGCAAACATTATTCAACAAAAAATGTATTCGCGTAACGCGTTTGCAAGCACCTGATAACTCTTTAACGGTTGGCTAAGCTTTTTAAGTTTTAGAAGAAAAGCTTTAAAATTTTTATAGAAAAAGCTTTTTATTAGCTTTTTATGAACCTATCGATTGCGAAAATATCGATTTTTAAAAATTGTAGTGTATGGTATCTACTGTTCGTGTAGATGTACGTTCATAAAAGACAAATACGGCCGCTTAATTGAAGCCTGGCTAAATTAAACGTAGATGTGCATTTCTGAGGACAAACGAAACGTTTAGTTTAGTCTATACACTTACGTTGGCTTACTCCAGAGTCTTGATAATATACTGATGAATTTAATGATGTTTGGTTTGCTAAGCTTCAATTTAATACAATCGGAATATCTATATACTTAATTACCGATCTAATTATAGAATAACATTCTACAGTAACAATACGGTTATTGTACAGTAATAAATTGCCAAAAAATTGATATTTAGATTAACTATTTTAATGTTCAGACTACGCTCATCCCGCGATATAGAGTGAAAAATTATTCGATTGTTAAGAAAAATGAGGTACTTTGAAATTCAATTGACTTAGTTTTCAATTGTATCGGATCGTAAGTTACTGCGATTGACTGACTTTACTCTTTTCACTTTATTCACGTTTATATAGTACAAGCTACAATATACTTGGAATGTTTTTTAAAATTTAAAAATATGTACAAAGTTTTGAAAATTGATTAAATTATGGATTTACTTCTTAATTATTTTCAAAAATCATTTGCCTTTATTTCTAACCCCTTTTATAATAATATCTCAAATAATATCAAATACATCGAAAGTTAAGTAATTTTTATAAGAATAACATATGATTTTGCAAGAATTTCAGTCAGGAATTTCAAATTTTTATTCCGTATTTCTTTTCACCCTATATAGAAAATGGAATAGAATTTACGTCTGAAAAGCTTTTACTTTCCTTCTTGAAAAATTTTATAATCCATCTGTTAAAAGGCATGTTTTTTTGATAAAAGACATTTTTAAATGTACCTTTAAAAAAATTTTTGTTGTCGAGTAGCAACAAAGCTCATTGTTCCATTGGCAGCTTGCATAGTTTTTTTTTCTTCTTTTTAATTTCAACCAAATGACGTAGTGAGTTTACATAAGAACAATGGAATAATTATAAAATTTCACAAACGACATTTTTGAACATCACTATATTCAGGTCATATTTATTTACTTAATATTAAATGGATAATTTGTCTTTATACAATTGAAAAATGGTAAATATGTACTATTACCCAATAATAATTAAGCTGTTATATTTATAATTTTTTTCAGTACACAAAGTAAAACAATTTTTTTTGCTGCAACTTAAAGAATTAAAAACAATAATAAGAATAAAGAATACTGTTTTACTTATTCTCATTCAACAAAATATAATATCTCCCGCCTATAATTATTCATCAAGCTTCAAATGAGAAGTCCGCGTGCAACTGCATAAATTCAACGACAGCTGTTATTTCGACCCAATACTGTGGAGCAGTCCGCCACGTGGAACAATAATGAAGAGGAAAAAAATCGATCCCCTCCCGTGAAACGCATTAGCATTTAGCTGGCAGCATGTGTTGTCGTCGTCTTAATTCTTGGGCGGTCTTGAGGATCCAATCTATAGTACACACTTTCTTTTTCCTCGCGAGTTATCGGCACCTGGACTATCTACTTTGGTCTTTTCCCGCTTAGGCAGTTATTCCTGGCATCGCTCGGCTTATCTTGAGAGAGCTCGCCAATTGTTGTATTTTCTAATTAAATGTGCACAAGTCACTATAAATCACGTGGTCACGTCAGACCAAACAAATTAAGAATAACTGGCTTCATTTGTAGGTTCATCGTCTCTTTAAAGAGGTACAGCGCAAAGAGTTAAGAGGTCAGCTAAGATATTTTGGATAAATGAAAATTTGTTTGAATTTCAATGGTACCCTTAGTCGTTGAAAACCCCCGCAATTGTAGAACATTTTGAGAAATTTTGTACTGTGCCCCCTCACTTCTAAACAATTTTTAGTTCTCTTATTTAGTTCGAAGTTAATTTTAATGTTTCTATTGTTATTTTGTAAAGGGGTTTTAGTACGTCTAATTGTTAAATAAATAAATAAATAAATATTTTGTTCGAGACATCAAACTTTGCCCATTTTACTCTTCTGAACCGAGGTGAGAAAAATGTTAAAAATTATTAATAATTTTCTAATCTTAACCAAGGAGTTGGGCAGTAAAAAGCTGATTCCCTTGTAAATAAAGACGTAACTTGTCAAAATATGAGTAGCCTTGGAAAGTATCGAGATATTTTACAAAAATTAAGACCATTTGTGTACATCTGGCATCTAAAAGATAATCCATCATGCTTTAAAAATAGTTCTAAGATATTTTAACGTAATAAATATATACTTTAATAAACAAGTTTTTTTTTATTTTACTCGCTGGAGCACCCTTAGAGTCTCTATATTGTTAAAGTACCTAATTTTGTGAATAATAGTAACAATTTTTAAATATTCTAACGAATTCTCCCATCACTATCGTTTCCCTTGAAAACAAAAATTTAATAAATCCCCATACAAATCAGTGCATTTTCATGTACAAATTCTTCTTCTCTCACTGGGACTCTCAGTTGGAGCGGTTGTACTTTGTACGTGAACAAAAAAAATATTAATATATTCTCATGCAAATCAGTGCATTTTCATTATACTTTAAACGTGAACCAAAAAAAAAAAATTTAATAAATTCCCATACAAATCAGTGCATTTTCATGCACAAATTCTTGTCTCACTGGGACTCTCAGTCGGAGCGGTTATACTTTAAACGTTCCGCACCTATAGCAAATACCCCTGCGGATCGCCAGTTCGCTCGGTCGTCTCTCCTTCCCGGCGCGAGCGCGGCGGCGGCGGTGGTGCACGCCGCAGCAGGACAGCGACAGCGGAATCGCCGAGAGAGTGACTCAGTCGCGTTCGCCGACTCGCGCCGGCGAGTGACTTATGTATATACCTATAACACACCGCGTATAGTTACGCGCGCCAGTGGCCGGCGCCGCGGCGACCTATTGTTCGCGGGAGGGCACATAGGAGCCGAGAGGGAGAGAGCGGCGAGGGACCGCAGGGAGCAGAGGAGAGCGCACTTCCGAAGGCTCCGCTTGAAGATCGCCACGGGAGCAGGTAAAACCGGATTCTGCGCGGCCGGAGCTGCCGAATATATAAATCGCGCGCGAGCCACTCGCCACGAAAGTCGGCCGCGACTCTCGAATTTCCATTTTTTTTTTTTTGTGTTCTCTCTTTACCCGATCTGAACTGCTCTCCAGTGCGGCTTTTGTGCGGCTGGTGGGTCTGACGAAACGTTTTTTCATCGTAGGCGATATGCAAATTTTTCGGACGCGTTGCATAATGCCGTTCTTTTAACCGGGGGATCATGGGTTATGGGAGTTTGGGAGTTTGATTGATGATTCGGTAGTGTGTGCGCTTGTGGTGTAGTTTTTTTTTTTTTTTTTTTTTTTTTTTTTTTTTTTTTTTTTTTTTTTTTTTTTTTTTTTTTTTTTTTTTTTTTGT
>JAWWEN010041536.1:0-12989 GCA_035582955.1 Sycophila texana
ACAATCGTATCAAAATGACATACGTGAAGTTTTATCAATTTCTCATTACTTCGACCTCATGCCGGTACAACCTTAAGTGTAGAGTATACATAAAAAAATCGCTGCTATTATATGCCAATAAATTGGCAGTTTACTCCCTAAAGTCATTTTTTTGAAGCTTCAGTGGTTCATCGGAGTCGCCGCCAGGCCTCAAAGCGACATATCAAAAATGCGTCCCCGTTAAATTTTAACGAAAAATTTATGAGAAAACCAGAAATGCTCCCAAATTACCACAGTGCAAATCGCTAATCTCCATCAGCACGAGGAGCGCACTAATCGTCCATGCATCCTGGCGATCTGGCGATACCGCGCCGGTCGTGCCCAGTGGTCAGCAGCACCTTGCCGGCTGGGAAGATAAATCCGCATACCAGCAGCCGAGGGAGCAGAAGCTTCCCTTTCTCTCCCCGCGGGCCTCGCGAAGCTGCCGCGGCGCTTCTTTTAGAGTCGCGTGATATGCGATGCCTGCTGCAGTTTAGAGCGCTTAGCGCCCGGTAGTCTTGGCTCGCACTGTCGACGCGTTATTGAATTCCGGATACGATGGCTGATAAAGTCGTGCGCTTTACGAGGAGGCAATTCCCGCTAGGTTGACGAGCTTTCGCCCGTATTTCAGGGGATACCTTTTAACGGCCGGCTGCTACACATTTCTGGGGGTAACTGCCGCTGGAGCTTGCGACCTCGAGTTAGAAGCTGTATTCTATCGTTTTGAATAAGTAAAACAGAGTGTATACCAGTATGATGGCAAAAGTTTCAGTGTCGTTCTTCGTTGCATTTTTTTTTTTAATTATTTTTTAAATTATTTCCGACGTAGGAATTAGTGATATGGGTAAAATCTCATTAGCTCCTCGCGTGGGTGTGGGGTAGACGTTTCGATGACGGGGCAGGTTTGTCCTTTAATTATGGACAAGAAAATAATTATCTTGCCCATCCGGGACATCATCAACGGACCTCCCTGCGTGAAGTATTAAAACGTCCCTCTATTAACTTTGCGATCGTTAATACTCTATCGCCTACAGAGTACTGGAAGAACGTGTATCTCAAATAAACGCGTGATCAATTTTATCTGCGAGTTTTTTAAAAAAAAATGAATAATTTGCTTGGATAATAGAGGCGAGAATTTCGAAATAATACAATTTGATTGATCACATATCATTTTTCAAAGCTCTAATCTTATTCCGTTGTTTCGACGTTGACGTTTCGCAAATATCTCGCTTCACGTTTAACATCCAGCTGCGTGTGAGAACCAAGGAATTAGCCTGAAGAAATGAAATTTAATATTCATGAAACGTAGTAATCAAAGATAGAAACAGTTTTAAAAAATATTACTTTCATTTGCTTGAATAATTTTATTTTTACTCTTGCGTGTACATTCTCCGCGTGAACTCTAATGATGAATATTTTAAACTCCTTACCGGTGCGTGGTAACGAATATTGCGCGAGACGAAAAATTATCAATTGGCACTTTAATGCACCGCGGTAAAATAATATACCGAGAGATAGATATGCAGAACGAAGTTGCGCTTGCGATACGATGATACATAATTGTTTAGTCTGCGACAAAGCACTTAAAGTGACAATCAAGATAGTCCCGTCATTTATTCTTGATTTATTCAAACTTTTAAACATTATCTCCTATGTTAATGACTATTTCGCTAAATAAAACATCCACTTGGAGGAAACTGGTACACCCCATTACGCCGTGAGTGCCAACAAAGTAAACAATACTATTATAGAGTTGTACAGTATAAATATTTATAAATTCGAATGTTCTATTATCGAGCGCATTAAAAGAGAGGTACGGCTCAAACGAACATGTGAAAATAAAATAATCTATAAGAGCTATAAATAAACACATTTATTTGCAATAAAAAGTGACGAGAATTTGTGGCCTTTTGTCACAGTCACACGTGATAACATCACGAATTCAAAATAATGACGCGAAGAATCAGGCCAATTCCGGCAACCAATAAAGCCCAGGCATTTCGCTGCGACGGTGCGCATCACACGCATATTACGATATCTCAGTGCTTACCTCCGCTTGGTCGTAGGTACGTTTTACGACCCAAGCATAGCCGTTTATCGGCGCTCGTATCCAACGCTCGTATCCGCGGCTCGTATCCTCCCACGTTATTAGAATATTGCGAGGTACTCTGACCGGTCCGAGGAAAAATCGACCCAAACCCAGCGCAGCTTGTCTTACGGAACAGTGCCCGATTTAAATAAATTATTTTTTGCGAAAGGATAATCTTGACCCATCGATACGAGGGATTTTTTGAGAAAAAAGAAGAGAATTCGAACCACCGTTGTAGGTGTCATTACGACGGGCGACTGAAGATACATTGTTACATGAGTCCTTGAATGAATTTTTATAAAAGTCGTATTGTATTCAATACCGCACGAGGCTTTGCGCCTGCTTATTACACATTATTCCGTTGTATATAAATCAGATCAAACTGGGGTTTGTCTTAATCATACCGTGAATTTTACACGCTGAATTCGTGCCCCGTGAATTACTATTGTATCTTTTTTAACGATAGGAGCATAGAGATAATAAAGTTGCATTTCTTTGCTTTCACAATCTACAGTCATCGATAAGTAAATGGAAAACCAATGAAAAGCGCTAAATCACGACTATCATAGTAGGTCAAGTTTAAAGCTGCACGATTACTTAATCGTTTATCCTTGTCGAAATTGTATATAGTACACACTTAATCAGAGTACTTGACTTTTCTTCAAAAATCCACTTAAGTCAAAAAAAAGTTTATTTATTGTATTCGGTGCTGCAAAATCACCATACTTATCCGTCTTTTACAGAAACTAACTGCCGGAAGTCAAGTTGAGCTATAGACGTAGCACAAACTTTTAAAGTCATCGAAAGCTTTCACCGTGTCGCGGCTTCATTAAGAATCCGACTCGGGTAGATATATGACCTTATGTAGCGAAAAAAATCGACAATTCCAGAGTTAGTAACATCTGTTTCGCTTCGTTCGGACGGAGATTTTGAGCGATAGTATCCGAGACGTTGGGAATTTAGCATACTTGAGGAAAGGAATATACCGCATTATCGCACAATTAACGCACCTATCGCGCAGCAGGACGTCAATGATTTATCAAGGTGTTTATATATTATGAACTTTCCCAAATGCATAATTTTATATGCGGAAGATGCAATTTTACGATTTCACGGCAGTTTATCAAAGACTTTTGCAACAGACTATTTCATAATGAATAAGTTGTAAATATTTATGAAGATATTATCACCAATTTATACGCTGAATTGGCGTATTTTTGAATGAAAAATACAATATTCGAGAGAACAACTTTTTAAAAGGATCGAATTTTTTTCTACGCTCAGCCTGTATAATTTTGAACAACTTAATTGGACGATCCAGCATTCCTGAATGAATCTTAAACGATCATTGATATAGAGCTTTTATAAAATCCCGACAACCTAGACAGCTAAAAGAGCGGAAATATAAGTATCTTTGAAAAAATCTTAAAGACTGCAATATTTTATATAAATTCGTTTCTATTATACTCGTAAAGCCGGCGCAACTTGATACGACAGTGCAAATACGAGAACTCAATTACTCAAACGTCAGTGGTACACACGTCGTAACGTCGAGCAAACTCTCCCCGAGAATTAGCTTAGAGGGAATGAATAAAAAGCAGAAATAACAGCGATAAACGAGCAGATAAGCATCGGGAATAGCTGAATATCGATAAAGACTCGCTAAATAAACACAAGTCACTCGACTACAAAGTGACTCATTGGCTCATATGACTCATAAAATTCACGGCGGAGAGATTAACGACTCCTTTAAAAAAAAAAGTGCTGCAGCTCCTTAATTAATAAGAAGACGCGCGGAGTGGAGCCGCCGAGCCTCTTGCGCACTGAAGAGCGAAGCGTGGCCGATCGCGATCAATCGGCAATCGTGCCGCGGGACGATCGTTAACTCCCGCGCGCTGCGGTTCAACGGCATTTTCAGTGCCGCTTGCTGCACCTCTCCCGGAGTATCCGGCGCGATTGTTAAGGATAACACGGATGTATCAGCGGCGATCATCTTTTTTACCCCTTTGTGCGCGCGCTTGTCCGACAACCGATTTTCCCGCGGGACGATGCCGATGAACGCTTTTATTAAACATCGGTTCTATAGCTATTAAACGTTACAAAAGATATCGGACTGTACGATTATATTGTCTTGAGCGAAAACATCGCGGTATTGTTCGACTAATTTGAATATACTATTCGAGTGCCTGATTTATGCACTTAGTTCCCCATTATCTTACCAATAATTTAACAAAATCGTCTTTTTAAAAATGTTACTAAAAAATAATTTCATTAAAAAAAGCAATGCAAAATCTGTATATACAGCATTCCATTTCCGTACAACATGGTGAACATTAAACGCCTACCACCCTGCACACTTTTAAAGGAAGCATTTATGGCCTCTTCTTACATGCGAGCATCAATTATTCAATTATCTATATTATACCTCGATCGATCAGCACGTAATGCAAAAAAATCTGCAAATATGTGCACACACCTACATCGCAATCTATCGCAATAATTGCAGCAATTTTTATGTTATAAATTTAATAAAATTTCTCACCGCAATAGTTCCTGATAATTTAATGAATAATTTAACACTAAAGCATCTCCCGGAGGAGGGTGCAACAAGTGGACAGTCCATTAGCGCTTAAACAGAAAATTTCTGCGAAAGGGCTGACTGCAGGTAAAAGCGCACCGTCACGTCCTCGCCCGTCAGTCGGTCCATAAAACTCACGCGCTCGATTTTCCTGGCGCTTCCCCTCCCCCCTCATTTCGCATGAAATACGATAATCGTTGCATTATGATAATGCGCCTCGCCTCCTCATCGCCGGCGCGGGCAAAAGGGAACGCGCGAGTCGCGGCACCGTTAAGTCGAGCTGCGCGCCCGCAAATTATTATTGCGCGCCGTCGACGAACGCGCGGAGGCATCCGGAAATTCCCTACAGTTCGACGAGACCTCCTGGTCTTCTTTTTCGCTTTTCTTGAAAGAAGAAGAAGAAGAAGAAGAAGAAGAAGAAGAAAGGGAGGTGCGTGCGAGAGGATCGATTAAGATTGAGCGCACCTCCACTTTGGCCGCGTATTATTACGGCGAACGATGTATTGAAGGGACACAGTGTTGCTAATTATGCGCGAGTGCGAAGATGCATTCGCGTTGTTTCTTTGAGTATTAGCATTGTGCGTTTACTGCGGGTGAATTCGTACTGTCGAAATTCGTTTGTATTCAAATTTACTGTAGAATACGTTTCGAGCGTCGCTGCATTTTAAGGAGAAAATTTATTTGAACCGGTATAAAAGTAGGTAACGCATTTGCCGAAAGTTGCATAAGACTATCATAATTTCAGTATTTTTTGCACATTAAGAATACGATTTTTCTTGACTATTCAAATTGTCTTTGGGCTTCGGAATATTATATAAACTTGCGTGTGACTCCTTTAAAAGATGCACACATATATTTTCTCTAAGAAGACATTCTCTAAGATAATATTTAAGTGGCTTGACACATAACGTACCAATTTTCATAATTTTCATTAATTTTTTTAAATTATTCAATTTGAAAAGTGCGAGTGGCACTCTTCATTTTCCGTGCACACTGAGAGAAGTTTTTCTCATAAAAATGAGGGTGAAGCTCCCCGTAAAAACTCGTGAAAATTTCTACGCGAAAATTTGCATAATTTTTCAGAGCTTTTCATGGAAGACCAATCTGCAGGTAAAAATGGCAGTGATTTTCCCGTGAAAATTTCTTCCAGTGCTTGCAAATAATTTTTTAACGTAATTTTTACAGTGAGTTTCACTTGGTCCACAATTTCCTGTAACTGAATTAAAGCTTCCCGCTATCTGAAGTATAAAGCGAAAGCCACGAGCAGGGGAGGGCCAATAAGTTCGTTCGCTGAATAATCAAAGAGAGAAAAAAGAGAAGATTCGCCGCGGCGTGCGAGCGAGCACAAATTGCCTCGTACGATCGTGCTTACACGCCTGCGCTTGCGCGCGCAGAGTACCTTCAAATTACGCGCGGCGATGCGGTCCCACCCGCGACGTCGACCTCTTCCGCGAATATCGCTTCCCTCTCACGTGGACGTACGTGTGCGCTGCGGCTTCATTCATGAATGGCAGCCTCGAGCAAAAGAGAGAGAGACAGACAGAGAGAGACAGCGCTAATAAGGCCTCCGCGCCCGGCTCATACTCGACTTTCTCTCCTTTGCCTCGGTCATTCTTCATTCTTCATCTCCGGTTTTTCTCCCGCGGGCCGCGGTACTTATGTATCGCAACTCCGCGGCTGCCTTTGGTCGAGGGCTCGATCGCTTATTGGGCATTGTGCACGCGTACACCAGCGACGTGCTTGCGCCAAATTAAATTCTTCAAAATGACGATTATACCGCGCCTGTTCGCGCAGGTCGTTCCTCTCTTCGGATTTCGCAACGGGTATCACATTACTGACGAGTTTTTTTCATTGAAAGGTCGTTCCTATGTACCTCATGCTTTTAAGCAAGAGACGCAGTCTTTTACTTTCTTTCAGAGCGGAAATTCAATGAAAATCCGCGATACTTGGTCCCCTTATTTCAAGTGTTGATATTAATACAAAATTTTCCAATTGTTGTTCTGAAAAATAGATACTCTGTTATGATGAATGAATAAATAAATAATGCACATACTTGTTTAATTTTAATATTTTAATGTGACCCAGGACACTCCCTACATCCTCGTAAAGCTCCATTCGCAAAGTCACTAAACCGTCTGGAGATGGCGATATTGTCAAATGAGACAGATTGCAAGTCGAAAGATTTATGCGTTTGAGATTATCTTTTTAAACCGGTCATTCGTTGATGTCGTCGAAAGAAATCGAAACTTTCGATCAACAAGTTCCATTTACGGTAGAAATAGAATGTGATTCGCCGCTTTATCTTGTACAAAGATTACTCGTGCGATTAATTTGATTTGATGTAAATATGCTAATTGCAAATAAACAAAAATTGCACCGTAAAATTATTCCGATGATATAATTCATCTGATAAACAGCTCGAGGACAAAAATTTTCCCCTTCATTTGTATTTGTTATATCGCGCGAAGAAGCCGACAATTATTCAGTCGAGTGATTAGCTCATTACCCCATCAATGATGAGATAATGGTACACTTCATTAGAATGAAACACACGTCGGAAATCCAAGTGATGAGAATTCAGCAAACCGAAGCCTGGGAAACGTGAAATCTATTCTCGTAACCATTAAAATTACTGTTACGCGGCAAGCCTATACAGATAGCACCCACAACCACGGCTACCGGTGTATAGTTCAGCGCGCGAAGCGAATTCCCGAAATCCATGAACCTTCGTTCCCAATTACAATTCTATAAGCTTTATACGAACTGTTCCGAGTATTACTTTTGTTATATATGAATGTACGAAGCGATATAAATGCAAACAGATGCGCACGTTAATTTAGTTTACCGCGCGCTAAGCTTTTAGAATATAAGGCCAAGTTGAGCGCCGCATGAATTGAATCAACAAGCGTTCAACTGGCGATTTTCTAGTGACAGCCGGGATTTGGTGGGTTTCGGTCTGGCCTTTGAAAAGTTGTCGGCTGCGCGATACGCGACGGCGGTCCGAAACATACTGCGCGATCGTGCGCCGGTATAAATCACAACGGTCCATTAATCTTTTCAGCCGCGAGGTCGAAAAAATTCAATTCTGGCAGTTTTCAGCGCTTCTCTCGCGAAGTCACGTAAACAATATTTTTAAGTTCTCAATTCTTTATTTTCCGAAAGGAGCAAATCAGTTTATGATCGATAAATTATTTTTTGCCGATACTTTATAAGTAGCCGCTACGTTGAATCGTAAAATACCTAGACCAGCAATTATTCTTGACAACCGCGAAAGTTGCATTTATTTTTCCATTCAAACCTGATATACAAATTATATTTCTCAGATATCATACTGTCGTAAATGATGTTTTTTTTATATATCATTTATTAATTGGAATAGTTTCAGCATTATACTGCGCTTTAGAAAGCGTCTGAATATTCTGTTTTACGACGATCGAGATAAAATTATTAATTATTTCATAATTTGCATCTCAATGAAAAAGACAGCCAACAGTACTACAAATCAGTGATTTAAATTCTCTAAAAATAAACGGAAAAAGTACGTTGTATTAAACTCGGCTCGCTTATGATTGAAAATTCAGCCGTAAAAAAACTTTTGTCAACTCAGAAGTCTCGGAAAAGACTATGAGCAAGAGCCTTTTACTTTCGCTACCTCGTCGGCAGTATCCTGCGCATTTTATTTACCTCCGAGCGATGCATAAATATTTAAGGATGACCCTCTCGGGAAAGTTGGCGCGTGCTTCTCAATAATCGAAAGCTGCGTTCACCTTTTATTTTTGCTCAGCTCGCCGCTCTGCGGAATTCCTCCCTGACATTGGCCGTTCAACGAGACAAATGGGCTCTCGTTCCTCGGCGGGGTAAAAGTCGCCGGGCATTACCATTTCTAATAAACCCCGGGCCTTTTAAAATGCCCGCCGCGTTTCCGCGGCGCGAAGTACGAGAAAAACGCTATGTAAATGTTGCGAGCGCTGCTACGTGCCCGTTCGCGAATCGAGATAATGCACGAGGCAATGATTAATATCTGGCAAACGTGCGGAAAGAATCGAAGTTGCACTGCATCGATCCCGGCTGTAAATAATCTTAAAGTAAGGACGAGTCCGATGAGGTGTAAAAATGAATTTGTCTGATATATTGTTTATACATATATTAGGCTTATATTTAATTTTTTTGTGCCCTGATATAATAAATAAAAATATTAATGTATCATATTTTGTTACAGGTTTTGCATACGATTAGCGACAAAACCGAAATTGAAAAACTGACTTTTGTGAATCACACAGAGTGCGAGTGTGTCGAAAGAAAGTACAACGGTGCTGTGACCGAAAGGCCAATGGAACTGCGAACTGCAAGGCACTCGCACAGCCCGAAAAAAAACATGTAAGTGAATTTTCATAATTATTTTAGACTAGAAATCTGTAAACTTTTTAGTATAGTTGCACTATACAAACATTATTCGATTTAAAATGTTGTATGCAGAATGATTTAAATCGTTTAAAACTTAATTATTGAGTATAATTAATAACAGTTGATGTACTCGGTCAAGTATTCTTATCGGCAGCTCTGGCAAATAATAAAAATAACTGCTCTAATGTCGATGACAACACAGAAAAGTCGTCTATGCAATCACATTTGTCTTTGATCGCGTTTACCGCATCGTACATTGTTCTCCAAGTTGTATCGGTAGATTTCACGTGATACATGAGATATCCCTGAAGAAAATTAATAAAATTTTGAATAAACAAACATTTTCTCGATATACAAATATGCAATAAAAATATTCAATTTTTCTTACCATATTTTCATCGACAAGCTCACAATTTAGAGTCCGCAGCATGTGGTCTTTTATTTCTTTTAGTTGCGATTGTGTTTTCTCAGGATTCATTTTTATCCGTATGTCGTAACCAGCTCCAAAACGTTGCTTCAATTCTTGAGACTGACCGATGCAGACAAATTTACCACTAACCATTATAGCTAGTCGGTTGCAGAGAGCTTCACATTCCTCCATACTAGAATCAGCAAAATACAATATTATAAGCAATATTGATTACAGTAATACTCATTTTTAATTAATACTAATAGTAATTATATTTTTGCAAAAGTGTTTAAAATAAAATTTTACCTATGAGAGGTTAAAATCACAGCTTGTCCCGCTGCTTGGCAAGATTTAATGACGTTCCATAGAGATCTTCTTGCGCCCGGATCAACTCCAGTCGTAGGTTCGTCTAGTAATATCAAATCTGGGTTGCCAATCAGTGCAATTGCTATATTTAAGCGTCTTTTATTTCCACCACTATATGTACCACATGGATTAGAAGCACAACCAGATAAATCTGAAAATTACATAGTTAGTTCATGATTTTTTCTTTTTTTTTCAATAAATTAAGTACTTACTTAATTTTTGAATCCATTCTTTTACTTCTATCTCGACTGAATTTTCCGGAACCCCGCGAAGTCGTGCGAATAATCGCAAGTGATCGTAAGAGTTCAAACACTTTATTAAAGCATCATTTTGGGGACAGTATCCGATTCGAGAAAAGAACTAAAATTATATTAATAATAACATATTTGTACTAAAGAATATTAACAGAAAAGAATAAAATATAAATCTTACATAGTCAGAATTATAGGTCGAACTTTTTTGATCCATGTACATTACACCGTGATCAGGTACTTCTGTTCCAGTCATAATTCTGAAAGTAGTACTTTTACCTGCTCCGTTGACCCCCAACAAGCCGAAGCATTCGCGAGGATTAACACGAAAACTTACATCTTTAACGGCAATTATATCTTTATAATGCTTGCTCAGTTCGTAAACTAAGAATTCTCGACTGCTATTGTCTAAAAAAATTCATGCAAAAAATTGATTTATTATTTGAAATCTAATTAATTGCAAAAAAAAATTATATCCTTACGGTTGGTATTGTTGGTATTAATTACAGAAATCTTTTGTGAAACAACAGATTTTTCGTATTTGACTTTCTCATCCATTGGATATTCAGGAACGGCGTACTTTTTTACTTTTGCCATTAACTTTTGAACTAATTGATTCTCCAAGGCAATCAAAATAGCAAATAAAATTATGGGAGTAACACACAAATGAATTAAACTTTCTTCTAATGCGACATCCTCAAGATGCGTGTCTTTATAACTAAAACCTTCAAAATTGTTGAGATACTTCAAAGGCTTTTTACATTTTCCATCATAACAATCTAGATCTAAAAGAAAATATAAATAATTAAACACAGTAATTATTATTATGTCTATACATCTACAAAAACATTGTACTTACCGCAACAAATGTCATAATTGGATCCAGATGCTGAACATAGATCGTCATAAAAAGTATTTGGTAGCATTTTACATATTGAATTGCTATGAGCAGTCAAGTGAATAAAAATTTGACTGTGTAAAAAGCTTATGTACGGAATAGTGAGGAATATTCGTTTTTGAAATTTTCTTACATTCAATACAGTTTCCTTTTTGGCTTCATCAATTCCGTTATCACCAAATATTATTTTAATCATCATCATTGCAACTTCCACGATTACTATAAATATTTCGACAAATTATATACTTATTTTTAACATAAATATAATTTATTGCAATTTTAAGCTTAAATAAATTTTTAATCACCAATAATTAAAGGCACGTATATTAATAGTTTTACCAGGCTGGTTACTTTCGCTTTTATAAAACTGAAGATATACAAAATTGGAAGGGCGTTAATAATAAATAAAACTATAGATACCAGAAGAAATTCTGAAAATAATATAATAATTGAATTAAAGTATTTTCAACAGTGATGCTCTTTTACAGATTATTAACTTACGAAATTCTGTTTCGCCGAACATATGAAGATCAAGGGCGTCACTTATAATGAAAAAACTTCCAATGCTCAGCAGAGCTATTGATAAAAGAACAATAAAATCAAAAATAAACATCGTTCCCCAATAAGAGAAAGTAGATACACCAGTCATTCGCTGCAATTGTTTTGCATTTGTCGAAGCTTCTAGTCTTGGATGAATAACGAAAACTGGAATAGCGGTAAATAAGAAAATAGAAAATACAAATGCTGTTGAAAAGCCAGTGACCACTGCAATATAACTAGAGATGTAGTTATTCAAAGATATTTGTTGGTACGACATGCTAATAGAATAGTCAACGCCCGCTAAGCTTTTTAGAATGGCATTGCTCATCAAATTAATAGATATTGGAAAACTGTAAGTTGCTCTGTCAGAATACATAGCGTTAGCGGAAAAACTGCCAGTATTATTTTTAGTCAGTTCTAGTGAAGCTATTACACGTTTATCATAAGAATCAAGATCATTCGCTGCATACTCCAGCAATTCTAAAGTAAAAATAATCGTTAAAAAAGCAGGAAGTTTTTTTTTCATTTAATCAAAAAATTTTTTAGTTACCTTTACTTAAATTAGAATTTTTAACATTAAAAGCAGTGCCAGCATATTTCTCAGTAATATCTTTATAATTTTGCCCAATTTTATCATTGTGACTTTGATAAAAAGTTATTGGGTTATTATATATGTCAAGTTGAACTGATATTGGCTGATTTTCTGGATTAATAACAAATAAAAATTTCAGAATCATTGAAATGAATAACAAAGATATCGTTGTCTGTAAAATAAATTCATGTATCAGATACATCTTGCCGGTCCCATGCGCTGCACAATAAATAGTACCAAAAACTACTATACCCAAAATAATACAAAAATAATAACTGGCAAATTGTAAATAGTGTAAAGCATCTTTTTGTAAAAAAGTGCTCGGAAGATTTGTAAAGCATGACAAAAGCCTTTCACTTTTTTACCAAATCTAACATTTGGTTGAGTCGATTTCGTAGTATCCTTGGATTCTTCAGTAATTCTTAAAATAATAAATGTCGTATTAATTTCTTTATGAATTAGTGACCTTATATGATGTACTAAGCAATATGTACTTTAAGAAAATTTGCTCCAAACTAATGAGTGAAACACTTAAACCAGTTATTCCCAGTTCTCCTTTCTTTTGTTCGATGTTATCCAAAGAATCAGGAGCACCGGGGGAATTAGGAATATTAAAGATAAGTTTATTACTGTCTTCACTTAATATATTCAGGTCACAATTTAGTGCATCACGAAGTTTTTCAATGTTAAATCCAGTTTCGACAGATAAAGTCACTTCAATATCACCTTGGCCTAAATTTATGAAATTATTTTAATCAATTAATTTGATATAGTACATTACATTACTAGGGACGAAAGTGGATCTTTCGTCCCGGCGGAGTGATTGCCCCCCCGAGGCGAAGCC
>JAWWEN010041547.1:478-12989 GCA_035582955.1 Sycophila texana
CTGCACGTGATTTTCACGTGACGATCATGTGATCTGCAGGTGATAATCATGTGATTTTCACGTGATTAGCATGTGACCAGAGAAAAAATTTTTATTTTTTAAAATTTGAAAATCATGTGACAATCATGTGATCTGCACGTGATTTTCACGTGACGATCATGTGATCTGCAGGTGATAATCATGTGATTTTCACGTGATTAGCATGTGACACGGATTTATTTTTTTTTTCGGTTGGTACCTATTGTAAAATTGTAAAATATTTATTTAATAAGATATAAAAGTCACGTAATGATGGGCTTAGAGTCTAAGGGTTTAGGGTTCAGGGTGCAACGATTTTGGGTTTGAGGATTTCAGATTTCATGTTTGAAGGTTTCAGGGTTTGAGGTTACAAGGTTTGGGGTTTCCGGGTTTCAGGGTTTGGGGCTTAAGGTTTTAATTTAAGGTTAATGGTTTATGGTTTGGGGTTTAAAGGTTTACGACTTGCAGTTTAAGGCTTGCGACTAACGAGTTTGAGGTTTCAACGTTTCAGGTTTCAAGGTTTGGGATTAAAGTGTTTGGGGTTTCAGGGTTTGGGGTTTTAGGGTTTGGAGTTTCAGGGTTTGGGGTTTTAAAATTTGGGGTTTCAGGGTTTGGGGCTTAAGGATTTAAGGTTTATGGTTTGGGGTTTAAAGGTTTAGGACTTGCGGTTTCAGGGTTTACGGTTTAAGGGTTTGCGATTACTGAGTTTGGGGTTTCAAGGTTTGGAATTAAAGTGTTTGGGGTTTCTGGTTTTGGGGTTTCTGGGTTTGGGGTTTCAGGGTTTGGGGCTTAAGGTTTTAAGGTTTATGGTTTAGAGTTAAAGGTTTAGGACTTGCGGTTTAAGGGTTTGCGATTACCGAGTTTGGGGTTTCAAGGTTTGGGATTAAAGTGTTTGGGGTTTCAGGGTTTGGGGTTTCAGGGTTTGGGGTTTCAGGGTTTGGGGTTTCAAAGTTTAGGGTGTCAGGGTTTGGTGTTTCAGGGTTTGGGGCTTAAGGATTTAAGGTTTATGGTTTGGGGTTTAAAGATTTAGGACTTGCGGTTTAAGGGTTTGCGATTACCGAGTTTGGGGTTTCACGGTTTGGGATTAAAGTGTTTGGGGTTTCAGGGTTTGGGGTTTCAGGGTTTGGGGTTTCAGGGTTTGGGGTTTCAGGGTATGGGGCTTAAGGTTTTAAGGTTTATGGTTTGGGTTTTAAAGGTTTAGGACTTGCGGTTTGAGGGTTTACGGTTTAAGGGTTTGCGATTACCGATTTTGGGATTTCAAGGTTTGGGATTAACGTGTTTGGGGTTTCAGAGTTTGGGGTTTCAGGGTTTGGAGTTTCAGGCTTTGGGGTTTCAGGGTTTGTGGCTTAAGGTTTTTAGGTTTAAAGGTTTAGGACTTGCGGTTTGAGGGTTTGCGATTACCGAGTTTGGGGTTTCAAGGTTTTGGATTAAAATGTTTGGGGTTTCAGGGTTGGGGGTTTCAGGGTTAGTTTCAGGGTTTCCAGGTTTGGGATTAAAGTGTTTGGGGTTTTAGGGTTTGGGGTTTCAGGGTTTGGAGTTTCAGGGTTTGGGGTTTCAGGGTTTGGGGTTTCATGGTTTGGGATTTCAGGGTTTGGGGCTTAAGGTTTTAAGGTTTATGGTTTGGGGTTTAAAGGTTTAGGACTTGCGGTTTCAGGGTTTGCGATTAACGAGTTTGAGGTTTCAACGTTTGAGGTTTCCAGGTTTGGGATTAAAGTGTTTGGGGTTTTAGGGTTTGGGGTTTCAGGGTTTGGGGTTTCAGGGTTTAGGGTTTCAGGGTTTGAGATTTCAAGGTTTGGGGCTTAAGGATTTAAGATTTATAGTTTGGGGTTTAAAGGTTTAGGACTTTCGATTTCAGAGTTTGCGATTACCTAATTTGGAGTTTCAAGGTTTGGGATTAAAGTGTTTGGGGTTTCAGGATTTGGGGTTTCAGGGTTTGGGGTTTCAAGGTTTGGGGTTTCAGGGTTTGGGGTTTCAGAGTTTCGGGCTTAAGGTTTATGGTTTGGGGTTTAAAGGTTTAGGACTTGCGGTTTGAAGGTTTACGGTTGAAGGGTTTGCGATTACCGATTTTGGGGTTTCAAGGTTTGGGATTAAAGTGTTTGGGGTTTCAGGGTTTGGGGTTTCAGGGTTTGGAGTTTCAGGGTTTGGGGTTTCAGGGTTTGGGGTTTCAGGGTTTGGGGTTTCAGGGTTTGGGGTTTCAGAGTTTGGGGTTTCAGGCTTTGGGGTTTCAGGGTTTGGGGTTTCAGGGTTTGGGATTTCAGGGTTTGGGATTTCAAGGTTTGGGGTTTCAGGGTTTGGGGCTTAAGGTTTATGGTTTGGAAGAATAAATAGTTTAATGAAATACATTTTCAAGTTAAATATTCCATGTTATGGTTTATTTATAGATATGCTTATTTATAGATAAGAAATACTTAGAATAAATATAATAATTAAAAATTACAAATGTTATAATCAGTTGACTAATAATTTTCTTTTAAAGTATATTTTCGCTTGTTATTTACGTATCTGCTTCGGTAAATAACTGTTTACGAAGATCTCTAATTTTGTTTCCTATGTTTCGATTCATCTTGCGCATAGCTCTCCCTATTTTTATATGATCGTCGCCGTATTTTTCGTGACAAAAATCAGAAAATAACTCTGTAAAAAGAAATGTTGTAAATTGTATTGATTTGCACGGAGATAAATGTAAAGTAAAAATTAACGTGGTTTTAATGGTAACAATGGAATAACCCTCAAATTCAGGCAGTATCAGAGGGTTAGGAATCTGCAGTACCGGCTTGCAAATTATCTTATTTTTTTTTTAAATCAAAACAAATTGTCGAAAAAATCGCTCTTTATTGACCTCCGCAATGGTGCAAGAATGTCTGGTTTCAATTTCAAATAATTCCTATCAGATTTCTAGGAGAAAAATGGGTGGAAAAATTTATAAATATAGCGTATAAAGGTCATATATTTCAACCCATTTTTCTCCTAGAATTCTGATCGGAATTATTTGAAATTGAAACCAGACATTCTTTGCACCATTACGGAGGGCAATAAAGAGCAATTTTTTCGAAATTTTGTTTTGATTTAAAAAAAAAACAAAGATAATGTCCAAACCGGTAC
This sequence comes from Sycophila texana, assembly GCA_035582955.1. Lineage (NCBI taxonomy): Eukaryota > Metazoa > Arthropoda > Insecta > Hymenoptera > Eurytomidae > Sycophila > Sycophila texana. Next base: position 3,599 of record JAWWEN010041547.1, read on the forward strand.
GGCAGATTCCTAACCCTCGGTTTCACGTCCTCTTAAAACAATGGTTATTTTTAGTATAAATTTATCTCCCTGTAAATGACAATGTTTTTACATACAACATTAACAATAACCTTTAATTAATTTGTACTTTTCCGGAGAAATTCTTTTTCTGGGGCTCCTACCGACTAAACTTAACGTTGTCTTAGATGGTTTCAAGCAACTGTTAACCAAGCTTCTTTTGCCACATATAATTTCTGAAATGTCTCTTGCGAATGTTGCATCACTGCTTGCTTTTAGAAAACTCCAAAAGTCTGATTCGACTGCTTTGCCTAATCCCAAATAAATCTAAAAATGAAACATTATTTTGTAATATATAAGTATCTAATGATTTAATGTATTGTCATCGAATTATGTACCTGATTTGTTCCTACTTTTTCGTATTTCACTTTCCCGGCCGGGTCAACAATAACTGGTTCAGGAACTGCATGATGGTCGTACAATTCATTTTCCACAGTGTCTGAAAAAAAAATTTATATGTACAATGATACTTGAGGTACTTTTTAGGTAAATCGATTTACTCAATCCTTGCATGAAACTTTCAATGAAATTAGTTTATGTACTTCTCCAAATATCGTCATTAAAAGTTTTTAACGATTTTTAACATGGGTTAATATGGAGTACATTGAACAAAATTACGAATAAATGTTTTGAAATTCTTTAAAATTATTAAAAAAGTATTTACATTGAGCTACGGTGATTCAATCGACGTTATATATCATTATAATTATTTCGATTCTTTTGAAATGCCTTTACAATCATCTTTTGTATAATTATTTTATTTCTTACCTTGTACTCTTTCTTGCACTACTCTTGGATTGGCCCTTACAAATTGTGGCCTTTCTGAAAAATATAATATTATTATTTTAGATAGTGACACATTCCTTGCGTGTATGTTGTATATTAAAAAGGATTGAAATTGTTATGGAACATAGATATTTATATTCTGCATTTTCGTTATTTTTCTCAAAGCATTTAATACTAAACAATATCATTTTATTGACTTTTTAGGTTGAAAAAATAATTTTTTATAACACACGAACGATTTTCGCGTTTTTCGTACCTATTAATAGGGCCTAAAGTGACTCTTTTTTGCCCGCTTTTTAGAAAAACGTTGATTTTGATGTATTTGCATTATTTGTTTAGTAAATTTGTAATAATTTGCGTTTATAAATGAACTTTACCGTTATGTAATGTTTGAACAAGAACGTGGTTGCGACGCTCTTGTTCGCGGATGTATTTTCACGAAAAAAACGTGAAAATACATCCGCGCGTTAAAAAAAAATGGTGTGCCAAGGGGTAAGTGGGCTTTTTGACCTCGTGTGGTTGCAGTACTCGTCTGCTGCTCCTAAACGCCCTCGCCTTCGGCTCGGGCAACTCGCATTCACTCGTACTGCGAAATTTGAATTTTTAACTGGCTTTCAGACCGCCTTAACATGGATATGCGGCAGAAAACAAAATATTTACCATAAACATTCTCTAACTGAATATGCCTTCGTCCAGTTTCTGCCATTTGGTTGTTACCTGCAAGTAACATACCAGGTGGAACTGCCCGGATATCATCAGAAGCTGAAGCGCGTACATTTGACAAAATGCTATTTTGATGTGACGCAATATCATCAGAAGCTGAAGCGCGTACATCTGAAGAAATACTATTATGACGTGACGGGATATCATGCGCAGGTGACGCGTTATAAAGTGAAGATTCCGTGACATCAGGCGAAGGTGGTGTACTGTAACGTGGGAGTCCTGTAGAAAAGAAATATACAATTTCCTTATGAAACATTTGGTAGTGAAAGTGCGTAAAAAAATTACATTAAAATAAAAACCATACTAATTCTTTCTATTACGTAATTTTGTTACGTAGAAAAATAATGGTTTGCTAATAATAGAGGATTTCACGATTTTACCTGAAGGTGCTATATTATGTTGACGTGGTGGTTTATTCATAGGGACTGGTCGAATCGTTTTTTTATTCCCTTGACTTGTTAGAGGTGTTACGTCGATTTCCTTATCATACGATGTAGAGGCATAAAGTTTCGCTGGTACTTCCTTCCCCGTTGAAACAGATTCCATTTGCCGTTTATTACTTCCTTGCTTCGATGTTCCTTTATCCATTAATTGCTTGTTTTTGTTTTTTGATTGTTTTTTTCCTGTTTTTGAAATGTATGTCATTATTAATAATTCAATAAATTGATTTTACTAGTTCCCATTTTTTTTAGTTTATATGATAAAATATATTAAGAAAAAAAAAGATTGAATTAGAACGATAATCTGCTATGTCCAATGTAGGCATGTGCGAGACTCAACCAGAACGAGACGTGATTTGGCCCGAAAAATTTTGGCGAGATGAAGCGGGATCCCGTCCCGTCGTGAAAATTTTCGGGACAAAAAAAGAACGACATTTCTTTAAAAAAACCGAGTCTCGCGGATCTTCAAGTGTCTCAAATATATTCAAGACTCTCGCTTAAACCGGGAGTCTCGCGATTCTCGAGATTTACCGCAAAAACCGAATCTCGAAGACTTTCGGCATTTTATTTCTTATACTATAAAAAAATATTTAAAAAAAAAAGCATCAATTAAAAAAAGGAATTTATTTAAATGAAACATCAGACTAAATAATTAATTTCTTTTTTTCAATTTTTAATGTCTCTTGAAGATCGACACTCGAAACGCATGAAGAAGTTTTGTCGGGACAAGATTTTTTCATGTCGGGAAGGGACGAGAATTTCTCGAACCTTAATCCCCGTCTCGCACACGCATAGTCTACAGTGTATGAATCTGAAGTTTGTAACGTTATCGATAAGGAAAACCACTTTCTTTTTGTTGGGATTTTAAAATGGCTCCCAGATGAAAATTCTTTTTCCAAATTACTTGTAGTGCTGCAAAATAATAATAAAAAAGTCGCCGACTGAATTGGCGTCCCGGAACAACCCTTAATGGGGGGATGAAGGATCCCCAAAAATACATCTCGGCTACATGTGGCTCCCGGAATAAAATTCTTTTTTCAGATTACTTGTAGTGTTGCAAAATATTAGCAAAAAATTCGGCGAGTCAAATAACGTCCCGGAACAATCCTTAACGGAGGATTGAAAAATGCCCAGAAAATACATTTCGGCTCCATATGGCTCCCGGATGAAAATTCTTTTTCCAAGTTCTTGCAGTGCTGAAAAATGGCAGTAAAAAATCGCCGACTGAATTGGCGTCCCGGAACAACCCTTAACGGAGGGATGAAGGATCCCCAAAAATACATCTTGGCTCCATATGGCTCCCGGATGAAAATTATTTTTTGAAGATTACTTGTAGTGTTGCAAAATATTAGTAAAAAAATCGGCGAGTCAAATAACGTCCCGGTACAACCCTTAACGGAGGAATGAAAAATGCCCAGAAAATACATTTCGGCTCCATATGGCTCCCGGATGAAAATTATTTTTCCAAGTTACTTGCCGTGCTATAAAATGACAGTAAAAAAATTGCCGACTGAATTGGCGTCACGGAACAACCCTTAACGGAGGGATGAAGGATCCCCAAAAATACATCTTGGCTCCATATTGCTCCCGGAATAAAATTCTTTTTTCAGATTACTTGTAGTGTTGCAAAATATTAGTAAAAAAATCGACGGGTCAAATAACGTCCCGGAACAACCGTTAACGGAGGGATGAAAAATGCCCAGAAAATACATCTCTGTTCCAACACTACGAGTAATCTGAAAAAATAATTTTCATCCGGGAGCCATATGGAGCCAAGATATATTTTTGGGTATCCTTCATCCCTCCGTTAAGGGTGGTTCCGGGGCGCTAATTCAGTCGGCGACTTTTTACAAACATTTTTTAGCACTGCAAGTAACTTGGAGAAAGAATTTTCATCCGGAAGCCACATGGAGCCGAGATGTATTTTCTGGGCATTTTTCTCCCTCCGTTAAGGGTTGTTCCGGGACGTTATTTGACTCGCCGATTTTTTTACTAATATTTTGCAACACTACAAGTAATCTGAAAAAAGAATTTTCATCCGGGAGCCATATGGAGCCGAAATGTATTTTTGGGGATCTTTCATCCCCCCGTTAAGGGTTGATCCGGGATGCCAATTCAGTCGGCGATTTTTTTACTGTCATTTTGCAGCACAAGTAATTTGGAAAAAGAATTTTCATCCGGGAGCCATTTTCTAATCCCAAAAAAAAAAATTGGTTTTCGTTATCGATAACGTTACAAACTTCAGATTCATCTACAGTGTCCTGTTACAAATTGATATTTACCAGATATGTCCCCGATTTGTGAATTATCGCCATCATCATCAATTTTCTCATAAGAAAATGAATTATCACCATCATCAATTTTATCATTTTCTTCAACATCATCATCTTTTTGCAGTTCTGCATCTTCATCATTTTCCTTTTCATTATCGGAATAGTCATTGTCATCATTCAATTCCAAATTAAGGGATTTTCTCGAATTAATAAAATTGGTTTTTTTATATTTTGTTAAAATACTCTTATTGCTTTGTTTTGTTGCCTTTTGTTTCTGTATATTACGTTCTAACTGTAACAATAATGTTTATTTATTTGTTAAAAATGTATACATTATTTCATAAAACAATATTTATTTTCACCCTAATCATCTATAAAGTTCACTTGTTTGATCTCCGTACACGGAAAAAAATTTTGTAAGGCGGTAACTCCAAAATTTGAGGTTTCAAAAAGCCGAACAAAATTGGGAGCTTCGTAATGTATATTTAGATTAATAATATTTTCAAAATGGCATTGTGGAAGCTCCGAACAGTCTCGATGGTACCAGAAGTCTATGAAGGTAACGGTACTATTCTAATTTGGCGACTTGTTACCACCGAGAAGTATACCAAAACACCAATGTTGGGCATGTGATACGCCCAAATCGGGGATATGGAGGGTGCAGGCCTCGTCACCTCCTAGGCGCGCACAAGCTGCGGGCCGTCCCCCGCCATACCCCCGACTTGAGCGTCTCACATGCCCAACGTTGGTGTTCTTAAACCACCGAGATATATCGGAGTTCTCGCAAACCTATAATGGTGTTATAAAACTGCCACTTGAGGGCTAGTCTATACCGGGTGATTCATTTTAATCGCCCCAGGCAAATATCTCGAAAAGTACGGGAGATGGAAAAAAACGTTAAATGCAAAAGTTGTAGGGTTCAGAGGGGGAAATCCAATGGTGTCCTTGACCATGACCTTGGGATCAAGGTCACCATTGGATTTCCCCCTTTGAACCCTACAACTTTTACATTTTACGGTCAACTTGACCCCATGACATAATACACGTCTGAATGTGAAATTTTCCGCTCTTTTCATTTCCGAGGTCAAAAGTTGGCGTTCCTATTTAAAAAAAAATACTTTGACTTTGAAATGACCTTGAAACTTAACCCCAAGGTCATGGTCAAGGTCACTATGTGATTTCTCCCTCTGAACCCTACAACTTTTACATTTAACGTTTTTTCCCATCTCGCGTACTTTTCGAGATATTTGCCTGGGGAAATTAAAATGAATCACCCGGTATAACCGGGGTTACTGGGTTTACCGGTCAGCCAAATTTTTTTTCGTGTAGAGGGAGTAATAGTTATATATGCATCAAGGGAGTAAAATAGGTAATTATTTCCGCCGGTGAAGTTTGCTGTCCGAGCTTTAGCGAGAACAGTAATTCACCTAAGGGAATAATCACGTATTACACCCGAGATGCATATAACATTTTTCACCCTAATAATTTATAAGTCCACTCTATTTGACGATTCAAATTGATAAGTTCAATTTGAAGCTAAAATGTATCTACGAAAGCTAAAATATATTTATTTACAAAAGTTAAAGTCTGTCTGCAAAAGCTAAAATGTGTCTTCGCAATATAAAATGTGTGTACGGGGAGCAAAATGTGTCTACGGGAGAAAAATGTTTTTGCGGGGAGTAAAGTAACTCTCTGGGGAGTAAAGTTTCTCTCCGAGGAGTAAAATGTTTCTCCGGGGAGTAAAGTGAGTATAGAGAATAATAGTACATTATGCAACAAGGGGCGAAAGTAGAAGATTTTTCCGGCGGGTGGGTTTACTGCCCGAGCGCGCGGATTTCTCCCAAGGGTGCGTTTACTGCACGAGCGAAGCGAGGGCAGTAATCACCCGAGGGAAAAATCCGCTCGTAAGGGCAGTAATCCACCCAAGGGAGAAATCTGCTTTCGCCCCGTGTTGCATATAGTATTTTATTTCACGCTCGATTGTGGCCACTTTTTGTCCCTTACACTTTTATACTTATTTTTCTTTTAATTCAAATAAAAAAAAATTAAAAAAAAAAAAATTACTTTCGCCCCGTTAAATTTTACTTTAGCCCCGGTTAAATTTTACTTCCCCCCCGCAAATGCATTTTTGGGAAATATATGCTACTTTGGGCCCGATTTTCAGGGGCAAAAATTGGTCATAATAATCGAGTGTGAAATAATCTATGGATGTAATAAGTTTATGGAAAAAATCCAGTAAAATCTGTGAGAGTAAAGTAAATGACTTCTATTCGCCACACGAATTTTTCTAAAAGCTTACTACAAGAAAATATGAAAAGATCTACAGTTTGAAGGGACTTCTTTTTACTTACCTCATTTTCTGTAACACTTACGCACTTTGTAAATAATTAAAAAAAAGCAGCTTAAGTTCACACTTAAAAAATAATGACCTGCAACTCATACGTTAAGACGCAACGACTTCGATATTTCGGCGCGCTGGGAATCTAAGTATCAGACCTTTGATTTGTTTGAAAAAATTTATAGAGCTATTTTTCATATACTAAACAAAGAGAAGCAATGAAAATTATGTATGACAGCAAATCCTTCTCACTTCACAAAATTATCATCTACAAATATAATTAAATAAGCTGCAACAATCTTGTTATTGACAATCTTTTTACGTTTAATGAATAAAATTTCACGAATTTTTTGATATTTGAATAGGTTTATAACATATTAATATGACTTCATGACTTTTTCTGCAGAGTCGAAGGTTGATACTTGGAATCCAAATCCCATGAAACGTAGAAATCTCCGCGATGAAGCGTACACTCGGAGGGTTTCGATTTTTTCATCGGACATTGGAAATTAAACTATCTCACTTTTGGTTCTTTTGAAAAAACTGCTGCCAATAGATTGGCACTTAGCTTCCTCAAACATAATTTCAGACTTTCTTTTTTTATTTATTAATAATATCTTTTTTTACAAAATACCTTTTCTGAAAATTTCAAGTTAATTAAAGCATATTTGTTCAATTAATCGTTTAAGATAAAAAATGTATTTTTTTATTCTTTTCTCATAAACTAGTGATCAAAAAACTGATTGAAATTTGTATGGAATGTAGATCAAGACGCGCGGTAACGACGAGCCTACGAAGCCGCAACGCGTTCCTCTACATACGTTGATTTAGGTTTTAATGTCACCATATTTTTTTACAAATGCTTTATTTGTATTTGTATTCTGGCACAATGCTTTCTCATAGAGATGTCTGCATCTCCAAAAAATACTGCTAAACTGAAAATTTCCAAATTTTCGAAAAAAAATTGAATATCAAAACTAATGAATACAAAAGCTCCTGAATTTTCAAATAAATTTTTAATGCACATTTAACAAACAAAATTTTCTCTAAATCGATTATTTATTACAAACTAGTCGCTTGACGCTGAGATTTGTTCAATGAACTTGTCTGCTTATTTTTTTCACTCAACCCTATGACGAGATAAAATTTCCTCCAATTCGAGATTAATCGCTTGCTCCGTTTTATAATTAGATAAACGGAAACCTCAAAAATGTATGTAAAGCTTAAGTTAATAATATACAGCCCTATTGAAAAATCTCATGTTACTTTTAAAATTAAAGTTCCACTGTAGCTATAATTCCTTAAATACATATCGTTCTTAATTTTAAGTGTGCCCTTTGGTGTTACCATCCTGATGGTACATCGGAAAATGCATATTTTGGAACTATATGCATTCATTTTTACATTTTTTACCTTTCGAAAAAATTTCTCACGTGAGAAATTTCCTCAAAAATTAAAAAACGCAAAAATTGCCATAAAACGTTTCAAATCATGTGTTTTCCGATGTATCATCAGGATGGTAACACCTAAAGGCACACTTAAACTTAACAAAGATATGTATTTAAGGAACTGTAACTACAGTGGAACTTTAAAAGTAACGTGAGATTTTGGCATGAGATCTCAGGTGATGTCTCACATGAGATCTCACGTGAGATCTCACGAGAGATTTTTCAATAGGGAGCTTAAGTGAGAAAATACATTTTTCACATAACATCAAATATGAATTAGAATAATCAAAATGCAGCAAAGAAAATAATAATTGGAAGAAAAATTAAAAATTTCTAAATTTTCAAAAACACTAACTAGCTCTAAAATCAAAACCGATCGGTAGCATAACTTAAAATTTTGAAGCAGTCTCACAACTGAATATAACTTGTCTTAAAAAAATGAGAATTATCCACCTCTTCGTTTAGAAGTTATGAAAATTCCGAAATTTTCAAAATTCAAAAAATTTTGAAATCACTCTAAAATCGAACGTATTCTGTAGTAAGTACTTGAAATTTTAAAGTGGTCTTTCAACAATCAAATAATACTTGTAAGCAAAACTTGGGAATAATCAACCACTTCGTGCAAAAATTACAATTTTTTAAATTAAAAGAAACTCAAAAATAGCTATAAAATTGAAACTAATCGACAAAAATACTTTAAATTTTTAAGCGGGCTTACGATAAATGACTTTCAATTGTGTACAAAATTTGGGAATAATTGATCGTGTAGTTTAGATATTAAAAAGGGGGAACGACATACGTACGTACATACATACAGACATTTTTTTAAAAGTACTTTTTTGATCTTTTTGAACCTAATAAGTACTTTTATGTCAAAATCTGAATATCAAAAAATTTTGGCGGCACAAGGCTTTCTCTATGACAAAGCAAAAAATTACTCAATTTGATGTATCCATGATCGTTTTCGAGCAGGGACTGCATCTAGTAAGCAGCTGTATATGCGAAAAATGTATGTCTAATATTATTCTATCGAAAATTTTTTCAAGTTCATGTACCCCCCGTGATAATTGATTCTGATAGAATTTTTTGAAAAAATGCAACGTAGCTTGACGATTGTTGGTGCTAAACAAGGATGGCAACACTATGTATACTTGTCTATAAGCACCTAGAAATTATCAAGAAACGTTGAAATTTTTCAAAAAATTCCAACAGAATCAACTGTCCCAAGGATTATATATTTTGAAGATACATAAAAAACAACGTGTGGGTCTCGGGACCCCCGGTAGGAACGAAGTTCCCTCGGCTTGTTACCGCCACTATATACAT